>VBVR01005282.1:0-12416 GCA_011638315.1 Tetramorium parvispinum | reverse complement strand
TGAAACAAATTTCCCGTACTAGGAAAACGCCCGGCATTTCGAAATCGATGACAACCGATGACCACGTGACAATTTCCGAACAACATTAGTACGTTATAACGTATCGACGTTTAGGCACGCGTCAGAGGTAGTATTGTTGTTGGCTCGTGAATTTAATTATACCTGCGTTTGGTCGGCGTTTATTGACGCGGGCACGATTCGCTAATAGATATAATTAATTGTGCAACAAAACATGTGTATCGAACCATCCCTTTCGCAGGATACACTTTGGTACATTCGCTCCGTTGCCCGCATATTCGTTATTACATTTGTCTGTGTAAGCATTCATATACGTGATAATGGAAATACGAACGCGCAAGATGCGTGCTTGTAGATAAAACGATTTGATCGCCGCTTGGAAAAGCCTTCCCCTCGCGGAAAGTAGTTAATTAGTTCGTCGAGCGAGCGCGAATGAGTTGTAAGTTACTGATAAATGCATACATTCGTTTCACATCTGGCAAGGTTGGTCTTGTGCGATATCTTATAGTTTTATTCAGCATGTCGCTTGTTTTAATTGGCTCTACAGAAAACGTGAATTCGATCAAAACAAAAATCTGTTTCATAACTTAAAAGGAAGAAAAACAAATGTAATATATTTAATATTATATTTTTTTTCTTTTCTTGTATCATATCATATCATATCATATTCTATTTGTATCTAATTTCGAGTACAGAAATAATGCTAATTAATATTCCATATAATATGACAACTTTATCTTTCCCTTTTTTTTCCTTTCACCTTGAGCGTATACCGCAACACGTGATCCTCACGTAGCCGAATTCGTAGTTACCCAGAGACTTGGCGCACCACAGTGTGAGAAACCGCGGGTGCGTTTCGTTGAGCCCAACGTGGTACGCGGGAAGCACCTTCTTCTTGACTTCACTCTCGTGTGTATGCGACACAGCGAGAAAGCGCCATGATGTGTAGGAGCGGGGTGCGAAGACTAACACAAGATCTGCACTTGACTGAGCTCTGGCGATCGAGAGTCTCATCGGGAGCGTATACCGCAAAACATGATCCTCACATGGGGTAGAATGCGTACTGCATAGCGCGAGAGTAACGCGACACGATAAGCATCGAAGAGCGAGGCCTAAGGGCGAGAGCGATTGACGACAGCAGACTCGTGGTGAGATCGCTGGGAACGTCTCTTGCGGTGTCTTTTTTTCCACCACAGTGATGCCGAACAACCAGTTCAATACACTGATACACTCGCGAATCCGACTCGAAAGACCAAACGTTGGAGAGTTTACGATACTCCATCCAACGTATATTGACTGTTTCAATGCCGGAATAGGAGGAGTGTAGGCTTCAGTGCAGACGAACCGTCTTGCGTTATGGTGTCTTTATTTCTCACATGTTACAAGCCAAACGGTCTCGCAGCGAACTTGACCGTCTCTCAACTTTGCTCTTTCGGTACTATATCCAAATTCGCGGGACAGTAACGCGAAGGCTTAGCGCGACGGATGTTCACGCGACGAAATTTCACCGATAAGCGATCGACAACGATGGGAATGATCTCGACTTTGTTTTTGCAAGCGTGAGATCGCTTCACAACATTGCCGTAATTGGCATAAATTCGAAGAATTCGACTAGCTTCGACGAGCTTCTATTTTGGTAGAAACTAGACGAAATCCTTAACAATCCTTTTACAGCAAAATATATATGATAAAGATAAAATTTGTGATCAATTCAACGCATAATAATTCATGCGATCGAATTTTATTTATCGACAATTCTCACGATCAAGTGTATCGTTTTGAATTCTGGCATAGACGACAACACAAGTCCACTCGTTGTCAGGAACCGTGAAATTTGGTCATGTGTATCAATGGAAAATCTTGGATTCTTCCTTTAGGGTAAACCAATATTCAGCGCCATGTCATTTCACGGTACGTCGATCTCGTCATTCTCGCAGGGCACATCGGTTGGTCCCGTTATAGATCACAAGATCACAAGGGTTCAATATTATTATGATTCTTTTCAAATTTGAAAATTTTACATGTCGAAAATGTCGAAAAAAATCTTTAGGCTCTAAGATAAAGTATAAAAATGTATAGATATAAATTACGAAGATCTGCAGCTCGTATCAATTGGTGTACCATATTTCGCAAATAGATACTAACCAGATATTAACAGTAGTTTAATTCTGCGAAATTCTGTTTGCAATTTTCCAGACCCGAGTCAAAGCAACCATACGAGAATCCGTAGAACCACAGATCTTGCAATTGAAAAAGAATTAAGTTATAGCATTCTATAATCAAATACGATAATCGGAAAATTTTAAAACTCATGTGTAAGTGAAAGTGTGTGATACAAAGATCTGAGAAAAATATCAAAATTAAATAATTTTTGTAATATTGATATTAAAAAGTTTTGATACACGCAGAAAAAAAGTTCAAAGATGCTCTTTTTTATCTTTAGTTCCAAAAATATACAAATTTTGAATTTTATATTATGATATAAAATCGAATTTAATGATGTAAAATTTAATTATTAAACATCTTAGAGATCATCGTTTGATTTCCGAATTTATTCCGCATTTAATGGGTTTTGTTGACCGCATACGAAGACTTCGAATGATTTAAATGTTTTCTTCTCGAATAATTCGTGCATATATTATAGATATGGATATCAGGACAGCTGCTTATTTATACGCGTTGCGTGCAACACCTTCTGCGCCTCGTCAGGCCACGGATTTGGTGTCTGTTTCGCGTGTACAAATGCCGGATCGCGCGAATGTACCTGTGTGCAAAACACCATCGCGTTTTATCGTTCGGATTCACGAGATCTTTCCACCGTGATACCGCGCCATCGCCGCTAATATCCGACGATACAGGCTGCTGCAAAGCCGAATCGTATCCTTTCCTCAATGATTACCAGCGAAATAACGCAAAATTCTTTCTCGTGTAGCTGCATTTTTGCTTGTTGCCAAAACGACCTGACAGAAAAGGCTCCAAATTTGACATAAAATGAAAAATCGAATTCAACATATATGCATTTATTCTCGATAAAAGATAATTGTTGCGCGTGAATTGAATAAGAGATACAAATATGTTAGTGTATTTTTATAATGTATTAGCATAATTAACATTATACACTAAAATAGAAAATATATATTACTTAATTTCATTCATTAGTACATGTGATACAAAAGACTGATAACTGTTGTTATATGAAGATATCGATAGTTTCTAAGCTAGAAGTAAATCACGGTAATATGAATAACTGTTTTTATACTAGACACATTTTTTCTTACTAATTGTATGAACCCGTATCGATAATTTAACGATTGCTCGCAGATCTCATCTTTAATTTTAGTGTAAAAGCATTAACATCCGCGCGCAGATCGCTACAACATTATTTCTCATCCGTCAGTTACACTCGCGATGCGTTTCACTTGGGCTGTATTGTTTGATGATTACGGATGAAGCTTTATATCCGATCAATCACGCTTGACGGGTACATTGGGCAGCTGACTCGAGTGGGTTAATGCGTCCATCGATTATAGATGCGCGTTTCAATGATGAATCCGCGTCGGGATCGATTACCGAGTAGCGCCGTACTGCTGTTAACACACATTTAATCCGCGACGCGATATTTCATGATGACTTCCGGCCCTTTTTCAAGTTGGAAGCTCGCCGCGTCCCCGATTTTTCACAAGCGCTGCCGATATATTGATCGCAATTACGAGGCGCCGCGCATTTTACACACGACGCGTGTCGAATAGTCCATTATCGCAACGATTAATTCCGATGAAATATCGGGGCCAGCAATTTTGATCGTTGCGATACAATGTTGTAGAAAGAAACAATATGGGGATCTACGAGGAATATTTTTACGCTAATATATTCCTATCGAATAAATGTCTACAAAATTTATATGCAAAAAGTTTCGCGTTTAACCTAGCACGCATAATTCTTACTTGGAATACACGCAGTGTGGTAGACGGTTTATTTTCATGACGATGATACACGTTAAAAAGATTTTTAGGACACACTACCTTTATTTTTCAAGAAGAACATTGTCCGATCATCGCCTAGTGAAAAGCATTTCGCTCAATAGGAAACGCGAGCGCGCCAAAGTTTTTGCAACGTGTCTATCTCCCGTCGCCCGCCCCGCGGAATTTAATTTACCCCTAAACAGTCGACGGCAGCAAGTAGAAATGCCTCGGACGAACTTTCTTGCTCGACCCACTTAACGATTTTACGTCCGGCCGCTGATGGGCCGATGGAATCGGCCTCAAAATGGAACGTACCGCGACTGATTTCGCTTTTTCGCACTGAACCAATATCAGTCTATGTGTAATCGACACCGAAATGATTGCCGCCTTTCTTTTAACAGGTGATCGATATACATTTTTCCCTATTTCGTGATTCATTACTGTCTGCAGCGCATGCAATCTACTGTCTTATGCTTTTAATATTGCTTTATCTATTATTATATATATTAATATTCATACTTATTTAATTCTATATGTAGAAAATCTACTTTTTTTAATTTATCACTATTTCATCGAGAGAGAAAATTTAAATGGGAAAGAGAATACTTTTAAATATTTTTTCGATCGTATTCGTTACCGAGCGTTTATCATTTACACTTTATCCTGCTAACAGATCGTTGATACGCACAATAAAATGCTTCGCTTAATTGTCGGAGGAAAGAGAGATATTAATTGAACGCGAACGGGAACCCATTCAAATTTATTTGTGAAATTATACGCGCGTAATAATGGCGATAATGAAACGATTTATTTTTTATGTGATTTCAAAACGTATCGCCACAACACAATGTTCTATTATTTATTTTCATAAGTATTTGATTTGCATATCGAATTATAAAATTATTATGAACATCATATTAAACACAAGATGCTTGTATTGCATTTAATATAATATAGACGAGAAATTTCTTGCTGTATGAAATATGAGAGTGACGAAAAAACATTTGTACATTTTTATATAGGTATAAAAAGAAAGGTACCGATGCAACCATAATTATGCCTCGCGGGCTATACTATCCCTTCATTCCGCGAGTCGCGCGAAAGAAAAAAGAATCAATGCGATTGGAAAAAATTCAAGAAGTTAGAGATTCTGAAATTAATGATTTACTTAAATATTCTAAAATTTCAGGTGTCAATACTTTTTTAAGATATAAAGATCTTGAAATTTAAAAATTTTATAATTTTTGAGAATTTTATGAAAATATATTATTTTAATAGTTCTGTCTATGAAAAACTTAAAAATTTTAAAAAGTTAATGAGTTAAAAATTCGAAAATGTAAAAATTCTACAGATCTACGGATTTAATACAAAATTTGAGACTTTCAAATGCTGAAATTTTTTGGGAATCAGAGGATCGTAGAATCCAAGTGTTTAATATGTTAGGAACATGTCGGAAAGTCGACGATCCAAGAAGCTAAGTTTGTCGTGTTTTTCAGTCGAGATGCGTGAAACATTGCAAGAAAACACAGGAAATTCGACAGTGCATTCGACATTTGAGGTGCATTCTTACCGGGATACAGCGAGATTGCGTCCGTCTAGGATTGCGAGTCACGGGGCACTGAGCTTGCAAGACACATCCAGGCCAACAGACCGCGCTTGCAAGCCTCGCGACTCGCAAACTCGATTCTACGTCTCTATCGTCTCTCCCTTCCACCACCGTCCGCCGCAACCGTTCACTTAAACTCATAGTATTTTCCTTTCTAAATTCTCTTGAGTCATCGTGAAGAAAGATTTACTATAAAATTGCGATTACTACTTAGAAACTATAAATAATTGGCTAGTATGCTGCTCTACATTTCTATTTTTGGATATTTATCCTCATATTTTTTAATTACGGTGCAGGAATTTAAAGACAGATCTTTTAAATATTTAGGCAATATTTAAAATATCTAAAATCTCAGAGTTTTTAAATTTTAAAATTTTTCCGATGCTTGAATCTAAAATACTGAGATTTGCGGGATTTTAAACTCTTTCCTAAATTCTGCAGCGTTCAACTCATTGAATTGAGCGAGCATGCACCTGGAAAACTCGAAAGCTTCGTGCTACAACTTATCACAAAGTTTGTCTTTTCGATGTGCTCAACAACGATGTGCGATCAATGATTGCGGAATTGAATTTATGCCAACGCAGTTACAGCTTTTCCCGAACTAATCCTCGATTTCACCCGGCGTCGCGTTTAACGACTGCCAAAAATACGCGAAGTCGGACTATCCATTTATTCGCGTCACGAACTCTACACAGTGCGTCTCGGCGGATTTTTTTTGTCGATTGGCAATTATCGCGAGCGATTTGTTCCCGCGAGTTTGGACTATTGCGATACATGGTACAACAACGCGAAAGCGATTAAAGCGGAATAAATAGTAAATCCGCATGCCGACGACGATAGATCGGCGAAACGACTTTTGTGATCCGCACAGCGTTTCGATGCAGTATCAATTTGTCATTGTTACACTTGTGGGAAGGCTATCGCTGGTACGTATCGTAATATGGAGCACAAGTTGTAATTCGCGATGGTGATTAGGCGCGGAATGACGCTGTAATCGTCGACACGAAAGGAACGAATTTCGAGCTATCGATGGTAATAGATAAAAGCGCACCGATTGACGGGCCTTGACCGAAAACCATCAATGTTTTCGCCGACATCGAAGTATGTGATAATCGACGCGCAGTATGATCGAAAATTATATGCATCCTACAGGTGATTTTAGCATTATTTTAATATTGCATATATCAGATCACGCAATATCAAATATTCCATTATCGTAGTTGTCGCGATTGTTGAACATGGCAACATATTTTAATCTTGCTTGTGTTTTACGAGAAATAGCATGAATAGATATTTACGCGCTATATAAAAAAAACACTATAATATACAAAATAAAATTATTTATATGTAGTTTCGCGCGCAATTCAACTGTAACTATAATTCTTATTTTTTGGCAATGTAGTACTAGTAAAAAATGAGATAACTAAATTATATTTGATTTGCTGTACGACGAAATATCCGTAATAATAACAGTGAATAATGGTTTTTTTATACATTTTTGTGAATAACTGCCGCATGTACCGTACCACGTATATATTTCAGTTTCGTGACTTTTCGATCATCCTGTATCCACAGCTCGCGTACGTGTATTCGCGTGGTGTTTGCGAGTAAAGGGCACCACGTGAGGGTGTTGATTTTCCCACAGTTATCAAGGCGGACAGGTTATCGGCGTTCCGAAGGCTATCTGTTCGACTTGCAGTGTGATTAAATTGAAACATCATATTCTACAAAATGTACCAACAACGACAATATTATGTCTGATGCTAATGTTAATTACCAATAACATTATAGTTCTTATCAATTATATTATATATTATTATATGTAAAGTATATTACATTATTCTTTTCCGATCAACAGTTTATAAATGTCTACGCATAATTAAATATTCGACCAAAGAGAAATAATCTACACGAATCGATTTTACATACATTTAAAAAAATATAAGTTAATGATTAATTTAATATAAATTAACATATGAGTAAAATCACGATTTTATATATGAGAAATTGGTTCTTTAAAATGTTTTCTGTTTCATCAAAAATAAATGATACTGTTAAAGCGTTTTATTTTTTATATAAAAAATACAAATATATATATATATATAACTTGCAATTTTGCGTTGAAATGTGCTGAATTGAAAAAAAAATTGATCGTTGGAAAAAAATTAGTATATTAGTAAGGAAAATCCGGCTGTAGCCGGTCAGTAAGGAAAATAAAAAATGCCAGCAGATTTTGTCGAGACTGTGGTAAGGTGCGGCGAAATTCCGGTGGCGAAAGAAAAGGCACGTGCAACGCGATTCGCAAGTATCTTCTTGAGTACTTACTACAAAGTATCGGTACTTCTAGCATCTTAAGTGGTGATCGAAAAGTTTCCTGTCGATAGTATCGAGAAAGGCTTGCATTTTCGTCAACGTTCTTATCATGTTAGCCGCAGTATCAGGATATCGAGGATTATTACAACTTTCATGATAATAATGAAGAAAATTGATATTAACTAACGTTGGTTTATTTTTAATGGTTAATTGTATTAAAATAATCAAGGATATTTTATTTTATTTTTTGAAGCACGAAGTGTTAAAGTAACACGAAGTACAACACTCTACGAGTATTTTAAGTCGCCATGCAGTTATATCGTTTTTTTTTTGCGCGTGGAACGGTGCAAGAGATAATAACGGGAGAATTTACTTTCAAAGTCATGGTTAAAAAACTTTATACACGTGTTTATTTTCACAACGGTTTAAAAGTTTTTGTCGGATGATGTATTTACCTAACTGTCACGCGATAGATTCTCTCGTGCTCACTCTCCTGCTCAATTTTTGAGAAGATTCCTTCGCAGAGCCGTGGAATCAATCCTGGATCCTCCTGAAAAAATAAAAAGTATTACATATAATGACGAAATTATCGCAAATTTAAAAATAATAATGTCAAGCTTTTGATTTAAACATCCGCTATTTATAATTAATTATAACTTTTATCGTTATAGAAACATTATTTAAGAATAATAGAAGAGATATGATGAAAAAACTTAAAACAAATAATTTTATTTGCGACAAAATTTATTTAAAATATTAGTTTTAAATTAATTTACCTGAATTAGTATATCTGAATTAAGTTTTATATTTAAGTACAATATGTATTTCTATAAATACAAAACGAAATATCTTTGAAAATAGAGGAAGATAAGCAAAAAGAGAAAGTTTGTTCTGTGGAAGAGTAGAGGTTCAGTCAATAAAGTCTATTCAAATCGAAAACAGCGCGATCTTAACGAGGAAAAGTCTTGTCAATTTCGAAATTTGATGCATTATTAACCAGCGCTCGAAGCATCCTTTTATAATTGAAACCCGACAAACGAGTACGCTGTACAGCCGCAACACGTGCTGTGCTTTTAAAAGTCTGCTCACCCACCCTTGTTCTCTGGCATCCTTTTCACCCACGCACCATGCATCCCCTCGCACCCGAGTGCATCTCCAAACCGCGCGCGAATACGCCGGCGGAGGCCGCCATACAATTTAATTAAGCGCCATTCCGCAAAAACAGTTTCAATTTACTGTTTGAAATTTTCGGGACGAGGAATGGAACGTCGATTCGATCCGGCAACGAGTTCTCTTTCTCCCTTGTCAGCCAATTAGAGCGATACGATATAATAATTTCACGGATGGGATTGACTGCGGGGGAGGAGAAGATACGAAATGGGAAAAGGAAAGCAATAGATAATCAGGTCGATGCTATTTGAACTCTAAATATGCATCGGCCAGTTTATGCAGAATGCAAAACATCTAGTTTCGCGAAGCTATTATATGAGAGCGCTTGAGAGCTAATGGAAACTAAATATTTCCCGGGAAATTCATCCCGCCGATTTCACTTCGTTTGTCAATATGATAAGAGAGATTTTAAATGAGTAAATTAATGTAATAATCATATTGTATGGATGCACAAATGAAATAAGCTTTATTTCAAAACGTAAATTCTCGTCGATATTTCATATTTTATGATATTTGTTGTTTTCGATTTCTCTTTCGACGAAAGAAATTAGTATTGGAAGATAAAAACTGACAGTTATAAGATCAGAGTCCAGGAATATGAAATTGAAGAACAATATTCTGGAATAACTTTTAATTTTAACTTTTAAAATTTTAATAACTAATGCAGATGGAATAATAATAATAATAGAGAATAGAGAAATAGAAAACATAATAATTATTGACAGAAAATCAAAGAAGTTTATAACAATCTATTAATTGAAATATTAGATATAATATCAAAGTAAATAAAAATTTTGTATAAATATAAAAATATTTTTATTTAAATAGTGAACTAATTATAATAAAATTTATGTAATACTAATGTCGGTCATGGTATATTTTAAAGATAGGAGAAAATTTTCTGTTTTTATAATTATTATAACTGAAATATTCATAGAAATGCAAAATGAACTATAAACCATTTATAGGTACATGAGAAGTTGAATACACATAAAATTATTGAATCATACAGAACAGTTAACTTTTGTTAAATATTGTTTTAATATTTAATATTTGTATCAAGCTGTATGTGTTTTATTAATTTGATTTTTATGTTTGATTTTTATATGGTACTTTACGCACAATGCTCAATTTACGCATATTTAAAATCAGAATGGAAAATAATTATGGAAAATATAGCAATGAGTAACTTGTTAATTAAACAGATATTTGCCAATAATAAGCCAATAGTATTTTATTATTGATATTTCCAACGTATCAAGCACAGTCTCAGTAAAAACTCTACATTGTTTTGCAGATTTGTGGATTGCAAAATGCAAATGAGAAAATTTTGAATCATCGAAGAATATTTCCAAAAGGATAAGAAAATTAATTATCTATTCTTATCTGTCTTACCTATTTCTTCGCGAAAGTGCGTTAAGAAGTTGATAAAGTTTTTTGACAAAATAATTAATCGTTGGATCTGCGAGCCGAAACTTTTAGATCGTGGTATGCACAAGTTTTGTACGGATATTTTCGCGAGTATTGCGAAAACGTCAGCGGGTACAACGCTGATGACAACAGAATGCTGTCCGGAATAAAAGCAAATAGATTGCATCCTCTCTGCCGCATTGTACGCGGAAAATAAAAAAAAATATCATTTCGCGATTAATAAAACGCGAGGTAAATCAAAGTAATTCTCGGTTCACGCAGGGACGGTACGCGCTTTGCTTTTGAAAATAATACCGCCGGCGTATCGACAAAACGGGGCATGGGTCGACAATGTGTGGAAGAGGTCTATTATGTGCCGCAAAAATGAAAATAAAGTGCCAATCAGATTTATTACAAGATAAATCGAAACAATTTGCACATTGCACGTTGACCCGTAAACACATCATCACCGGTTTATTCAGATGGCAAAAGAGTTCTGGAATACTGCTGCACGAAAATAACGTTGATAAAATAGACATAAAATGCAAAATATGTTTTAGCGCGTGATGAGGACATACTTGGAATCGCAAATGCAATTTTTTTCCATATATATAGGATATCTCTCAACCGTTAATACTTTGATAAAAATTTCTTAAATATTGTAAAATCCGATTAATTTTATATCAATATAATTTACTTTGATAATATAGATAACTTTTTTAATATGATAAGACAACGAACAAGTTTTCTTCTGTCTACTGTTTAATAGTCGGATTTTCTAATCTGTTATTATATTAATTAGACACGCCATTAAAATAAAAGTTGATATTGTATTTTATTATATTTTATATGCGATATAATGTTTCATAATAGTTTATAATATATATTTATCATTTAATGCACATTTGTGTTTCATAACGTGTCTCATTACAAAGTCAAAATAAGCTACGCTCATAACGCTCAATTATTCATATGTTCGATTATGGAGAATCTACGTCAAATAAATTTATTATGTATATATATATATGTATAAAGCGCATTTGAAGTTTAAAATGAGTAAAAATGTTTAAAATTATGTTAATGCGTTACGTGAGCAGTTTGTATTATGACTATGCAAACAAAAATGCCGAAATTAAATATGCGGTGAATCGTTCATAAAATTCCAACGTTAATTCACGTCCGAATAATTCAGCTGAAAATTATAATAAAACAACGGAATAGTTTTGCACCTTCGTGCCCATCATGGTGTAGGTTTTGCCCGATGCGCTCTGTCCGTATGCCACTAGGCAAGAATTATATCCAGAGAACATTACATCCAGGATGGACTGGCCTAGAGTCTCGTAGATCGTCGCTTGAGTGGCATGATTCTTCGCTTCAGGATTCGACGAATCGAAGCAATAATCGAAATCATATCGTCGGGTCCTCTCGCGACTGTCCCCGACCTTGCTTGACGATACCTTTAAGTTCGTCAAGGAAATTTCATTCGATTCCGCGCGAACCACCACTGCCGATCCCGTCAAGTTTAATTCCCTGCACATAAAGAATATATATTAGTATTGCGCTTATAATTTGAAGATCCATATTTCCACTGTTAAAAAAGGCATGCTAAATCGATACTCGGAAGTCTCAAAGTATTGTTGCCTCTTTTCCGCTGATTGGTTTTCTCGCTTGACTCACTTCGTATTGGGCGAGCAGCCAATAAGACATGAAAATTATTTGCAAATTTTTTCTATTTTTTGCTATTAAAAATAATTTTTTTACTTTACTTTTTAAAAAGTTACTTAATACTGAGCTATTGAGCCTCTCGTAACTTTTTAAAAACTAAAGCAAAAAAAATTAGTTTTAGAAGCAAAAAATTAGCAAATAATTTTCTTATCTTATTTGTTACGTTGTGATAATTTGGCTCAGATAACTTAATATACAGGTAGGTATATATA
>VBVR01005281.1:0-12454 GCA_011638315.1 Tetramorium parvispinum | reverse complement strand
ATATAATATATATATGTATGTATGTGTACGTACATATATATACATACATATATTTGTATGTATTTATAAATATCTTGCAAAAAGAATAGACTTATAAATATTTGGCTTGTCAGCATATGGAAATATGATACAAAACAAAATAAATTTTGATAGAGATAACACGCAAAATCCACTAACAAAATTAAAATTTAAAAGGTTTATACATTTTTACAAGCAATTCTCGTTTAACTAGGCGATATATCTAATATCAAGAAATTCTACAGACCAATTATACAAACATATTTAACTAAATAAAAGATAACATTTTCGTACTTTGCTCCTTTTTTTATGTTAAAACTTATCGACCTTTTAATATTAAAAGTAGCGTATATGTGGACAGATTTCAGGACTCTTCGGAATCAGCGACAAGAAAAGTATATCTCGCTTATATTAAAAAATTTCACATCATTCCGATAAAATACGATATTAATGCAGTACAACCAGAACTATAGGTACCAACGATGCTTATTTTTCAAACGATTTAAAATAGGCTGCCAATCCCCATACACTAAAAAGATCGGCGAGCGATATAATGCCATTAGGCTGGAGAGAAAAAGAAATGAATTATATATACAGTTCCTACCCGGCGCCTTATTCGTTAGACCAGCCGAGCCAATGTCAGAACGATCGATTATACCCTGCCTACTCGTTGCTATCGTGGGGAACACAAGAGGCGTCAACCAAGCCACCCGTCACGCACGACCTTGGGTGCGATATGGGGACGGCGAAATATGCGCATTCAGGATCAGCGCATATTTTAGGTCTGCTTGAGTTTCGCGAAGTCTATTTCGGCGTAGGTAAAATTCTCCTGCGTGGATGCCGGCGATACTGGCGCTGGATTATCGATCTCCGGCAGATCGAGACTAGCGTAATGCAGTATTGTCGCGCCCGGTTGAAGCTTCTCGTAGCCCTCGCTGTCCAACGGACTTGGCGTGGGTGTGGGTGTAGATGTGGGCGTAGGCGTGGGTGTCTCGTCGATGAACTTTGGCGAGGATGGTTTCGGCTGTTGCACGGTCGACGGCTTGAAACCAGTCAGGGTGGGACTGGTGTTCGGCGAGGCCGTGACGAGACGTGGCTTCGACACCGTTAACTCCGAGAGTTTTTTCGTTATTACGTTAATGGGCTTACTGTGCTCTTGCGATGACGAAGACTTGAATATAATCCGAACTTTCTTCTCTACAGGACTAGGTGGCTTCTCGTTATTCGCCTTCGACGAGGACATTGTCTCCGTCAGTAAGGTAGAACACGACGTGCAAACCCTCTTCGCGGGTTCCATCACCGCGTATTCGTCGTTCTTATTTTGGTTGGAAATGTCTGTCGTGGAGAACTCATCGTTTTTCTTCGTGAAAGGCTTCACGGGTGATTGAGGACTGTTTAGGGAAAAGGGAAAGATCGTGGCCGATGAACCCGTTGGCGTCGCTCGTGGCGGTGAGGCGGGCGTACTCGCCAGACTCTCGGATGTCGGACTTCCGTTCAAAGGTAGAAAGTTTGGAGTCTTAGACGGCTTACTGCCCGCCTGAATCGCGATTGGTTGCGATCGCGACTTTTCTTTGCGACTACCCGTCCGTGTCTTACGATTATTTCGATTGTTTCCACCCATGCTCATATTTATGTAGTCTTGCTCTAAACTCGGCCGCGCTTTAAAAGACATCTCAACATACCCCTCCGGAGGACGCCTCGGTTGTGGAAGATCTACCGGTGCCGTTCTTGTGCTACCTAAACATTCATAGTAATTTCCATAAGTATTATTTTTATTACATTATAATGTTATATAAAGAATTATAATGTTTGCGGACTGATACCTGGTGGCCCATTTGTTTGATAGGTGTCCTCTTGAATAGGTGACGACATTTGTTTCGGACTCGCTTCCGGATGCGTCCAATCCTCTACCGTACCGTCCATTTTCATGTAAGGTCCCTCCGCTTCTTCTACTGGCTTTAAAGTTGTAATTACAGGTTTATGGGCGAAAGTTAACGATGATATATGCATGTGGCTATGATTGTGGTTGGCAGTGATTGTATTATTATTGTTATTGCGATTGATCTGCAAGAAAAGAATTTCGTTGTTGCTTAACAACGACCATGCGGCAATTTTTCTCAGCAAAATGAACATTGACATATCAATAATACCTTATTTATGCCACTCATATCGACGTATGGGGCAGTGGTCGATATGGGAGCTTGTCCGGGCGACATGTCAACATAGGAACTAGTGTCGGTGGCAGTAGAATAAGTAGAATACGGTTGCGGTTGTGACTGAGGTTGGGAACAGGATAACGGAGGTGAGGAGAGAGCGGTCGGAATACTGGGCTTCGTGAAATCCAATTCCATGAGATCCTCCATGCGATCGGACGCTCCGGAGCAACCCGAGTTATGTCCCCAAGAGCTCGACAATAACGGCGCGGAACTCGACTTCGAATTCGAGTTGTCTGAGCCAGCTGGTAACGGCGCGGTGATTACATTAGCTAGTCTTCCGATCTCAGGCCTCTTAGACCGACTACCTACGGAAAATGCTCGTACTCTATTGGCGTCTTGCGGAGTGATGTCCAACCTGCGCAGAGAATACCATAGCAAAGTTAAAGATCTCTTTCGTATCATCATGTCGACGATATTTTTAGACGATTTAAAATTCATAAGACATTCTCTTAAATCATCGTATGTAATCGTCATAGAATTTTACAAAATTTAATATTTTACAATCAGTAATATATATTATATAGTATAGTAATAACGTAATACATTACGTTGAAGTATTTTCAACCGATAAATTGAACTTAGGTAAATCTTAAATGTAAAGCTCATACCTATTTTTACGATGCCTGTTAGCTTGTTCCGGCCTGGATCCAACGGAATAAGCTCTGGTCGGTCTGGCTTGCAGATCTTCTCCGGGTGTCAAAAAGCTGGTTACTTTGTCCAAGTGATACTCGGAAAACCGCAGATCCGTACTAGGCGTGCCAGACGTGACAGAACAGCTACTGCCATCGTTTTGCGACATATCGTCCGGAAAGTGACCGTTGTGACTATTTACAGGATCCATATCGACGTAACCGTCATCTCCAACCGGTGCCATCGGTACGTAGCCGTCCACGGTGCTTTCTTCTACAAGGGATGATCCGCGGGAATGCGAGTGGGCCGTCGTCGCCGGGCTCATGGGCATGTATGCACCACCGCGGCCTGGACTCGAGCCGCAGGGACTGTACATTTCACTCTGGTAGGAACTCTACAACCGATAAATTGTCAATACTTATCTAATAAAACACGAAGCTATTACTTTATTTAAACTAGATATCACTTTATTTAGACGAAATGTAGATAATACAAGCCAGTAAAAATAAAAATTTTACTTTATTATTATAAAAAAAAAACAGTTATAAAAAGGATTTGTTGAATTTTATTGAATAAATTTTATTAGATGTCTTCATAAACTTTGTTGTATAAAATAAAAGATAGTTTACAATATTCTTCTACAGTTTTATAGTTCTTTAATTCAAAAATTCACATTATAGGTGCGCTCACCTGAGAGGGCGAATGAGATTTAAAGTTTGGCGAGTATTTCAGATGCGGATGCGATGTCGACCACAGGGCATAGTCGTCACCTTTCTTATCTAAGATTACGGGCTCGTCGGGTGTCAAGGAATGCCCGTACCTCGAGATAGTGCCTTCTTCCATAATATTCTCACCACAATCGTCCATCGAGGGTGACGAACCGGCCGAATCCGACGAGCAGACATCGGAAGACGGACTAATAGGCATCGATGCGATTGGTGGAGAATATGAGAGGCCTCGTCCACACATGGAATGCGGTCGCGGTACATGCGACATGATATGCGCTCCTCTAGGATGGCTTAACACGATCGTGGCCGGTTGTCCCTCGCTAGTGGTACGAGCCCGCGATGGCAAACTGTCACATCGATCGCGCCCAGTGGCACCTGCAAAGATACTCGTCAGAAATCTCCCCGTGGTGTTTACTCGCAGAAAGAAGCCAGTCCCATCGTCCCAGCATAGCAACAACGGTTAGTTTTATGTTCGCAAATACATATAAATTATTATATATGTACATAAAATATTTGTTTATTGTTAAATATATATATACTATATATATATATATATGTTTCTTCTTAAGTTAAGCAATCAACAATAATCACGATCACTTCGTCACATATTCTGCAAATTTGCAAAAGTCGTGTTATGTAAAAATTAAATAAAGCAAAATAAAAATTACGATAACCAGTTTGCAGAGATTATTATCCAAGTATCAACTATGGAGCATCCAGAAGAAATGTACAAAACGTATTCATTCCTTATGTTCAATAATGAACATAATAAATAATAGATACAAACTAAAGCATTTGTTTCATAATATCGTGCAATCAACAGCATGCTGGCAAAACTTTACAAAATTGTAATTACTATCGTCTCATATATTAGATAAACATAACATTGAATGGCTTTTTATACATTTTGAAAGAACCGAATGCGTAACAAAAAAGAGCATAACAAGCATGTTACAGAGAAACACTGAAGGATAAAACAGAGATTCGGATCGATTAAACAAATATGACGGAACGAAATACATACACCGTAAAACGGATCTTTTAGATGGTTGCGTTTGATTGATAATAACGGCAGCTAAGGGCAGCGACAAGGTTCTCTGATGGGATATTGTCGCGGTTGTGGTTGTAGTGATCGTCGCGGTGACGGTCGCAGTAATGGTGGTGGTGATGGTAGTGGTGGTTGCAGTAATGGTGGTAGTAGTGACAGTGGTGGTCATAGTTGCATTTGTTGCTGTTGTGACATGAGCGGATTGGGAATTATTGACGGAATGAGGATGACTTGCTACCGAATGACGACGTCTAGCGGTACCGGCACTGTTGGCATTAGTCGTGGCAATCCCAGTAGTCCAAGCCCCGGTACCAGCAACGGCTGCAAACCACACACCTCTCACTATCGCACAACTGTCTTTATCTTATGTGCATCTTGTGCCGGATACGACAGATACGGCACGGATAATATACCAATCGTGCTGTTAAAGACATGACCACAGAGAGAGAGAGAGAAAGAGAGAATCTATGTCTCGCGATGAGTTATTGACAAGTCTAACACACGAAACCTATTTTTAAACATCGTTCCCAACTAACAACTGTTCTCTCAACTTCGATTTCCCTTAGGACAATGTGATAGAAGAATTGCGATAGAACACATGTATCAATAACATCAAACTGACAATTAAAAGGATAGTCACTTTTCAGTCTCCTATCTTTCGACATCACTTTAGCAAGATGCATTATATATAATACCTGACATCAGGTAATTTACAGATTTCAAATTTACTTGCTGATTATATTATTCATGCTATTTACACCATGAGACTAACACTCAGAAAACGATGCATTACTGATTTGACTCAGACTTTTCTTTTCAATACAATTGATCATTGCATTCGTATAAAAGTTACAGCTTTACCTCTTCAATCTATATACTCAAACTTATTTCATATCACAATCAAAATTTATTTTGACATATTTAATATCAACATTAATTGTAATCTACTGACATATTTAATATCAACATTAATCTCTAACGTTACTAACATTAAGGGGATGCTGGAGTATCGATTGAGTAGGCCGGAATTCTAAGCTATAACTTTATTATAAAGTTATAGCTTAGAATTCCGGCCTACTCAGTCGGTACTCCAGCATCCCCTTAAACGAAAATATTTCTCCCTTCATTAAACGTTTGTTAATCTTTTCCACAAGATAATATATGACATGATGATGATGACGATGATGATGGATGATGATGAAGAATGTATGACATAATTTTTTTCTAAAAAAAATTGTAAATATAATTCATATTGATTGCATACATGTAAATAGCACAATACCGTGAAATATAGCACATCTAATGTATCTAAGAAATCTATAAAATAAAAGAAAAATGCAATGACCAAAATCTTGAGATAAAATCCTACTCCATGAAATGAAATGAAAAACTGAAGAAAAATAAACGACATGTTTACACTGCTCTTGTATATCCTTTTTGCCATTCAAAATCCATAGAACGCGAAAGAAGGAAAGCAAATAGCTATTGTGACAGAGAACAGACCCGTGACTGTATTGGTGGAAGCGGTACTCCGAGATTGACTACACTGTGTGAGAACAGAGGAAGTAGCAGTCTGCTCTTGCAGTGGTTCCACTTGCTCCTTGTATGTCTTCTGTTCCTCTGTAAACCCCGTAAACCCACTCGTGTTACTCTAAAGCTGAGCTCTAATGTGTATATACGACGATTCACCTGGCTTTCTTAAAGTATACAATTTAAATGTGCGTGTGCAATTGGCGGTAATTGTGTGCGAAGGAACGGTGTATTAGACAAAGTTTCACGTTCATATTTAAAAAGGAATTTGTAACAAGGATAATTTTAAATACACAAATGACGTATATCCAAGCAAACCGAGACGCAGTTTCTTCGATGAGCTCTGATTACAGACACGTGATAACCGATGTTTATTCCAAATTACATATGTGAAAAATCACAATTCAATAAGTAGTACGAAACACTCTGAAAAAACCGATAACTCACATCCTAGTGTAAATCACAACTGATAAATGATATATACAACAAGCAGCTTTGCGAAAATGATTGCTTACCTAGGGGCGAAAAGCCATGAAGCTTTTGACCCGTGTGCCGTCTTTGGAGCACGGATATGGGTTTGCTGGCTTCGTTGGCGGAGGAACTACGGGTTCTCTGACGAGGTGCCACCTCGTCTTTGTTACTTTTCGAATTTCTCATAGCAGTCGTTATCACATCGTACATATTGAGTGCGATATTGTTGTCTTCAACTGCCATCCAAAATTCGCCGTCTCCTGTTACGGCAGATCGGCCAACTTCTATGTAAAATATATCATTCGCGAATCCACATCGTCTAATGTAATTTAGCTGTAAGAGAAAAGAAAATAATTTAAAAATTATATTAATTCTACAACATGTTAAATACTAAATTTGCTTGTTATTCAATTAATAACAAAAATATGAGATACATTTTTAACAATAATGCGCATTACTAAAGCTTATAATTTAGACTTTACAGAGCTTTATTTTGAAAGGTAAGCCTCTCAAACAGACAACAGTGCTGCGACGTGTCGAGACGTTGAAACGTCGACGTGTGCAATTGTTTTTGTGTGGTGTCGCTTAGTCTAAACAAAATTTCTCATCTACTGTGTTATTCACATTGAAAGCTGATCCGTCTAAATACATCTCGGACCACCTCAGGAATAAAACTACACACAGTAGATTATTGCACTCTTTTATTATTAAATAGCAAAACTCGTATAAAAACACTAATTTATAACAACCATGTATTATACTTTTTTAATTATATTTCGTATAAACTTACAGAAATCTCTATAGAATCGGAGTTATCCTGTGCCCCGATCTTCACTAAACTTAAAGTTTGATCGGTGAGACATAATCTGTACGGCCCGTGAATGTTTTTCCGTGCTCCTAGACCTCTTTTTTGCATTGTAACTTGCCATACGTGTTCTGAAACAGGACATAAAGAAATGTAAAACATTAATCTTATATTTGAAATACAGGAATAATTTATGGATCTAACATTTAATTAATGAACTATAATTAATTTCAGTAAAAAAGTACAATGTGTACAATGTATATATATGTATACTATATGTAAAATGTTCCCGAATGTTTCAGTCAGATTTTGTGATCTGAAACGTTGTGATAGAAACTTTCCTATAAACTACAAGCATTTTTTAATAAAAAGTACTGAAATAAAATTTGCAGAGAATTAAATTAACATTTCAAATGAGTCCAAAATATTTTTATTACATTCCACAGATTTTGAAATAACCAGTTTCGAACGTACAAAAAAAGTTTTTCGACTATCGACATAAAACTTTAAAAAATGTTTATCATGTTCATAGGAAACTTTTTTCAGAATTAAATCCTATTAGATCACAATGTCTGGCCAGAACACGAAAAATTTAAAGTATCTATTGCGCTTTAATTTGCTAGAAATTATCATAGTAATAAATACCTATTTATGTAATGCAAATAAATATATACTTGCATTATTATATGTATATAATATACTTTACATTAAATATACTTATGATTTAAATGCATTGCAGTGTAAATAATATTCAAAGTATAAATAAAATAACATACATATATACTGATACTTGTATAAAATCATTTAAGTTCACACAAGTAAGAGAATTGCACTAATAATCAAGACAAGATATTTTCAATATTAAAATAAAGGTCTAGGAATGATATATAATTTGAAACAAAGATGTTTTGTATTTAACCGATAATACTCTTGTTTTCTTTATTTTTGCAGGAAACACAAGAGCACAAACAATTGCCAACGTTATTTTTATTCCAAGGCTGTATAACTCGCTCGAAATGTGGAAGTCACAAAACAGATAGCAGCGAGACATTTCTTTATTGTGTTCTTTGCATCCATTCTTCACACAAATTTAGATTTCTCAAGAATGTGTATAAAATCGTAACATCAATATACGTAGACAAAAATTTTTCAAATAAGAAAAATCTCGTGTTTCCGTATTGATTGAAAAGGAAAAAAAAAGGAGGAAAAATGAAACATCAACTCTGCAAAGAAACAGTGGATCTCGGAAAGTCGGTTCATTCTATCGGAGACGTAAACAAACGGTTGCGTACGCGCAACCAAGGTTTCATTGCAGGTCCCTACACCGGTCGATATAAGTGCGCGATAATCTCGTCACCATAAAAAAAAATTGATTACCATCCGCGGAAAACGAGACGACTCATATTTTTCCAAGACGTAACAGAAATACGTAGAGACGGTGTCAAGCTATTCGATGTTTTCGTGCAATATCTAAATCAGCGTCCTATCTATACGAAGAAAATGATTAATATATTCTGAAAAATTTAATAATGTATTCTTTTGCAAATTGTTTCCTTGTTATTCCATCAATTCAAGTGAAAAATGTCAATTCAAGTCGTTTACAAATTTATTACAAAAGAGTGTATTTAAATTAACAGAATTTTTCAATCATTTTATAAATTTACAAAACTTTCTCAGCTCATTTGATTATTAATTACAAAAAAATATTAATTTAGAAGATACTTTGAAAGCAAGAAGAATTATCAAACTAAAGAATGATTTGAAATAAATAAGTTTACGTATTTTTCATAACAATTGTTTTCGGCTATGTTTATGTCTAAATTAACTTTTAACATTAAATTTAAAAATATTGTTCATATTACATATGTCTTTATGTACTGATTATTATTTATTTATTTGAAATATTTTTAATTTGTTAAGAATTAAACTTAATCTTTCAAATTGGAAAATTCAGCAAGTTACATTTATCCACCGTGTATATTTCTATCTACAATCTTGCGAGGTCATCGTTCAATCCGAAGAAAATATTATAAAAAAGGAAAAGGAAACCATTAAGAGAATTCGAAGACCGAGAATCGCAAGACACGTCAGTGTCTACTCAGGGTTCCTGGAATTGAGACACTTTCGCAGAATTTCAGAATGCATAAAAGAACCGCGAATAACAATTGCTCGTAGAATCGATCTACAGTACCGCATCCGGTGATTCACGACTTTATGTATTTCGGCATCGTTGAAAATAAATATCTTACGTCCATTTACTTTATCTTTTTTCTAATTTTTAAAATTAAAAAATAAGAAATTAATTAAACCGAGATTAAAGTTAATCTACATTGATAAAAATGGACATAAATTTCATTACGTACACACGCGCCGTTTGGTGCCCCTAAAAAAATGGCGCCCCCATGCCACGCTTAATTCGTTTAGTTACGCCACTTCTGGAAATGCGTATCAATGTCGGGTTCGTAGATCGCTATCCAAAAAAAAAAATCCGCGAACGTCTTGGACAAACGTACAAGCCGAATGTCGAGTGTCAACTTATCAATTCCGTTCGATATCTGAGAGGCAGCAGATTATTTTTTTTTTTTCCATTCGCAGAACAGCCACGAGCAACTATCGGTGACGAGGAATATCGGGCGAGAAGGCATACCGATTGGCGCGACGGAGAGCCCGACGGAGAAAACACCTCTCGTCGGGCTCTCCCGCGTCCACCGTTTTCAGGCGGGAATACAAAAAGGTGAAGTGAGGCGAGGCGAACGTCGCTGGGGCGCAATTTACCGAATGTAGGCCGCGGCTGCTCGCCGTCGGGCACGTCGCCGCTCTGCAGCCTCAGCATCGCCTTGAGCCACTCGTCCAGCTCCTTCTCGTTGTCGAGGATCAGGCAGAAGCACTCGTCCTTGGTGTAGAGCGCGATCACGTGCTTGTGCTTGGTGTCGCCGCGCTTATTGATGTTGAAGCAGCTGTGCAGCAGTATGCTGCGCTTCGGCGGCTGCCTGTTCTCGAATTTCTTCTTGCTGTCGTAATACTCGAGGGAGGCGTAACAGCCGGGCCCCTCGCCGCGCAGCACGAAGTACTTCTTCTTCATCGTCTTGAGCTTCTTCAGGTGGCCGCAGCGGATCACGGGCCCGCCCGAGGGCGACGCCGGGCCCCTGCCCGAGGACATCGTCGGGATGACGACCGAGACGAGCGTCGTCGTCGTCGTCGTTGCCGTCGTCCTTGTCGTACGATCACGAGAACCAAACTCCTCCTCCTCCGCGAGTAAACGCGCGCGTGCAAGCCAAGTCGGGCCCTTCACGTTCTCCCGTATCATTCACATAGTATCCCTGATATTATCGTTCCCGCACGCTTCCCGCCCGCCGTCGTTCCTTTCTCCACGAGCATGCGAGTCGGCCGTTTCACGAGTCCGGCGGAGCCGCGAGAGAGGCACACGTCGTGCCCACCACACGTGTGCGTCTCGTCCTCAACGAAAGACCGCGTGACGCACAACAGCGCGGAAGTTCATCGCGACGGAGGATTCCCACACTCGCGCCAAACGACGTCCTCTTCCGTCTCTCTCTCTCTCTCTCTCTCTCTCTCTCTCTCGCTCTCCTGCTGCTGCTGCTCCTTCTCCTCTTCCTCCTTCTCCTCCTTCTCCTCCCGATTATCGCTCGATCGCCACGGTGGAACGCGATCCGCGCACTTTCGCGGGCATAAACAACAACGGCCGTCAACGTGTCAGCGAACTGTTACCTTCTAGCGCGTAGAAGGCGCTCGCCGCCGCCGACGCTGCTCCGAGCCCACGACGCTCCGTCGCCCCCCTCGTCGTCGTCGTCGGGCGCTCTTATCGTCGCACATTGACAGTCACGACGGAAACGACACCGGGAGCGGCGGGAGCACGCTTCGGGGACGTAAATACACACTGTGCGGTGCGCGCGCGAGCAACAGCACCGCGGAGCCGGGGGTGCAGCATGTGGCGAGGCAAGCAGCGGAGTTGTCCAAGACCGAGGGTCCGAGGGCGTGCTGCGTCGCGTAGCGTCGCGTCGCGTCCCGTCGCGTCCCGCTGTGCGCCGCGCCACGCTCCCTCTCTCTCTCTCTCTCTCTCTCTCTTCCCCTCGCGCGGCGGCACTCACGGACGTCCACCTTCTTCTCGTAGGTTAGGAGGAACGACAACAATAACAATGGCGCTCCATGGCCAGCACACAAGACGGAGACGAAGACGACGACGTTTCGTGCGGCTCACGACGACGGTCACACGCTCGCGATCACCCTCGCCCTCTTCTCTCCTCCCGTCCTCTCTCCGCCCCGCTCGCTCCTTCCGTCCACGGCGTCGAAACCCAAGTAGGGGAGATCCCGCGATCACGCCGAACGCGCCCGATGACTCCGAGATGTCGCGACGGCACTCTCTCACTCTCGCTTCGTCTCTCCCTCCTTCGCTCCGTCGGTCCCTGTCTCTTTCTCTTTCTTGCTCTTTTATTCTCTCTCTTCTGCTCGAGCTGTCTCTCTCGCTTTCCCGCACGTACGCACACACCTCTCTCTCTCTCGCTCTCTCTCTCTCTTCACGTCTCTCGGCACGCCTCGAATCCACCTGTCACGCGGTTTCGTCTAATTTCGCCCGCCGCCGATCTCGGGCGCGCCGTGCGTCCGTCCGTCCGCGGTACCAACGGCTCGGACGTGCATCCACCGCCGTCCTCGCGCGCGAGTAATAATTGGCGCGTCCGGAGGATGATGGGGACAGGATGATGAACGTCGACGTCGTCGTCGTCGTTGTTGTCGTTGTTGTGTCGACGTCGGCGAGGCGACACGCGTTACACAGGAGCGACCGTCAAGCGCGCAACGCCACGAGGTGCGGCCCACCTCCTGCACCTGCTTGTCTCTCCGAATAACACAATTTACTGCGTGGTCCACGACGGTGACGTGTATACACACTGGGTGAGCGCGCGCGCGCGCTCAAGCGCACAGACACTCACGCACACAGACACGTGCGCGCGCCGGACGCACGCGCAGAGCGGCGGAGACGGGGACGGGGCGGCGG
>VBVR01005280.1:0-12454 GCA_011638315.1 Tetramorium parvispinum | reverse complement strand
ACTTTTAACAAAGTTACAACTGTTTGAAATTTGCCTACTTTTTGAGTAAGTTTCGGGTGTCCCCTTAATTTTTTTGAGGAGTGTACATATCATAATTGAAAGAGATTTCGAAAAAATTTTTCAAGAAAAATAACAGTTCTACTAATGATAATATTTTAACGTAACTATCGATTTTATTACCGTAGAAGAATTTCATAATTATCGCTACCTTTTTATATACTATGTCATTTGTCTCTTTGAAATTTTCACATCGCAGACATTGGCTCTAAGGGTCGGAATTGCTGTTTTCCTGAAATCCCCTCGGTCGTTATAACCGCCTGATTTGGATTGGAAACGTGGGAATGCCCAGAAGCTCCTGCGCACCTTCACATTCGATATCCGTGATTGTGAAAGTCTCATTTGCATTTTGATTCACGGAGACGTTAAACGACGTTTGACGATAAACGAGGTGCTCGTCAAGACCTAGCTATTGACCCCTAAGCGTCTATGGTAAGCGTCTATGGCAATCTCAGCGACGGGAGATATAAAGCTCGCGCGACGATAACATTGTATCTAATATTAAGGCAATAAACTCGTACGTCGCACCGCCTATCTCGTAAAACAGGCGTATATCTGTACTGCCAATAACCCGTCGCGGTAGGAAGGCAGGCGTCTCGTCTATCAGAACGTCGTCCGTATTGGAATTCGCTGGAGTGCCTTTCGAGCGCCGATGATTTTTCTAAACGTCGATAACAAACGCGCCCTCTCATTGGCGTGTAATTTATTGACGCCGCATCGCCACGACCGAGAGTACGCGGCAGAGTACGCAGCTTATTATGGACGCATACATCAACGCCATAATATCCATACGATAACAGCGTGCAGGAAATTTTTGTTTTATCGAGTGCTTTTGTCGATTATTCCCGCGTTTACCATGTAACCGCATATACAATGGGTATCATGTAATGCGAGCAATCGATACATTGCACGGACGGAAAATTCACACCGACGCGTATGTCGAGCTGTGAGACAGATCGGAACTGACGCGCCAAAGAAAATGTCAGTTTGCACGAAGATAAAAATATCGAGCGCCTCTCGTCTTAACGCTGGAAAAGCGCGCGCGAGTCCATGCGAGTCAGTGCCACGGGATGAAACGGGATTGTTCCGGCCGGCGCATTGTATCGGGAGGAAATTACGTTTCTCGCGGGGATGCACAGCCGGCGGAAACGGGAAGTTGAGAAAATGCATGTGGCGCGTGTAATAACGGTGTAGGCGCGTACACACGCCTTTCGCAATCGATCCCCGGCAGTCGTCGACGGCATCGAGCCGCGGTTGCCGCGGCCATCGCGCGCGCGCTCGGACCGAGGGGGGGGGGGGCTGGCATGATTTTCTGAATTTCCACGGGCATTTTCTCGCATTTCCTTGAATCAGCCAGCGCAGCTTTTTCTGCGCCAGCAAGTTTTCAGCCCGCGGCGCGGCGTGAGCTCGCATGCGAGGATTCGGGTCAGCCGCAGTCCACGTAGCACCCTGATGCTACCATCCTCGGATTTTGTCCCTTCTCTCTCTCTCTCTCTCTCTCTATTTCTCCGTTGCTGCCTTTCCCGGTTCCTTTCTCTCTTCTCTTCCTCCATCGCTAATATTTGAACACAATTAATCCGGGCTTATAGCTGCCGCTCTATTCCCGCTTGACCGGTTACGGTATCGAAGGCACGGCGCGCCGCAACGGAAATCCTTTTCGCGCAACCTAAATTTTACGTCTGACGCTTATTTGAATAGTCGAGCACATTGTAGTTGTGGAGGAACATGACTATACATCCTAGAAACTACCATTTACGTTCGGTTTGCGCTATTCCGATCGGAAAATGGGATTATTGTTACGACGCGGTTCCGCATGTAACCGTCGTACAATGTTAAAAATTCATTAAATCCGCAGGATTATGATGGTCTGTAAGTAGCAGCTATTAATTATCATATCTGTCGGTACATGTGGTATTGTTTGATAGAGTAGAATCAATATTATTAACAGTCAATGAATTAATTTGCCCAATAGCATAGCAGTACGCTAATAATGAGGTTTATCAGTCGATTACTTCCGAAAGCTGTGTGCACATGAACATGTTTGGAAGCTCTGAATAATTGAATAACTCCGAAAATCAATTAATTAATGTCACTAGTAGCCGGTGTATTTCCATTTATAGTATAGACGATATAAACATTTTCAGAAAGAAAGCAAGATTTTTTTTTACAGTGATATAATATCATAGCAAAATAAACTTAGGCGCGATCTCATACTAGCATTTGAATTTTCGAAGCAATTGTTTTTCGTAATTGTACTTTTTCCTTCGAAAAATAATAACTTTCATTAATCAGCAAGGCGTCTGATAACCAAAATGGAATCGACGAAATATTTGAATGTAAATGCTGTGCGCTCATTTCGAAAATACATATGATTCAGAAATTATTCCAACAATGCGAGGATTATCACTGCCGTTATTTTACCAGCGGAAAATGTTAAGCGAATAATTCAGCAAATTAGTTAATTAAAGCTGCTAATTATCGTATTTTCTATTTAATTTAACGGTAAATGACAGCAAGATCGAGAATCTTTCATCGCTTGTCGCGACAAGTTCAGAAAATAATGGAGGAAAACGTTCAAACGAATTTTCACGGATAATTCCTTCTACTCTCGGTTTCTACGCAATTGGCCATTTTTAATAAGTTGTAACGCAGCTGCGCCGTATCGTATACATATATCTGACATTGGCTGACAACCGCGCCACGCGACGTCAAATGAAATCGGCAAAAATATTTGAATGTGAATAGAGAGAACACGCGCATACGGTCTCTCGAAAATATAATCCAACTATTTCAACAACGCGAAGGCTACCAACACCGTGCGACCACAGTCGCGTTTTATCCGTTATGTAAATCGATGCAAAATAATGCCGCCGTATTGCCGGCGCAGTCCGACGCGGATGTAGTGTGTACGCGTACGCGTATGGGCAGGAACGAACGACGTCGACCAGGTGGTCACTAGTTAAGACACATTTATCACTCCACGCTCAGCTGGACGGTTATTTCGCGTCCGCTCCAACACGAGGAGAAAAAAGTCGATCTCATCAAGCATCAACGTTTGCACATTAACATTTTTTTGGGGCGGGGAGGGTGAGGGAGGTGCAAGGCGCAGTTTGACTTGTATGAAACGCGAGCTTGCTTCGACAAAGGGAAAAAAGTCAATTACGGACGTCTTATTTATTTGCTTTTATACGCAATAATTTTAATAGCTGTGACCGCGAATCGTTCGTCAACTCGTGCGGTTTTCCCGCGGGTTTCATATGAAGGCGAAATTAATGATCGAACGCGGAATACATCCCCCCTCCCTCCGCAACGCGGATTGTTTTTGTGTTTAATCTCGCCCGTCGCTGCCGCTTAAAAGGGGGATTTTCGGACGAGCTGAATAGCACGTGCGGCAAATTGTTGCGCGCATAATTGTTACAGCGCATAATCAGATGCGTGATGAACTCAATATTTCTCAACGCTAATGTGCGCAAACTAAATACAAGGTGCGAAAAGTTTGTATAATTCCGCACAGATTGGATCCAGCGCGCTTGAAATTTTCATATGAATAACAAGCTTAAAATACTTTTACAATTTTCATAACGCGAGATATATACGCATTGCGGCGGGCGCTTTTTCTTTTTTGTTTAAAGCCGCTTAGAAACTCTCCATGAATATATAAGATTGCTCTTTGATTCTTTATAAATTTATGCGAATCCTTTCATCGCCGACTATCGTAGCGTCTATAATTAGTGAATCACGGGGAGCTCAAAATCGCCCATTCAACTTTTGTTCAATATTAAAGAGGAACGACATTATGCGCTCGGAAGAATCATGTTCACCGAGACCTTCTTTTCGATCCCTTTTGTTGCCGGGAGAGCCGAAAGTTTCGCCGAGTTGCTGAAGAAAGGGAGCGGCGCGAGAGTGCAAAAGTTACCGCGTGTTCCACATACGAACTAAATGTTAATAGTGGGATTGGCGCCTCGACGGCCAGGATTTCGATGACGTCTATAGTTGTAATTTTTTCGCTCGACTTCGAAGGTCCATGCTTTTTCTTTCCTCCCGCTCCCGCTGTGAGGAAAGGGGAGGGTGGGGAAGTCGGGCAGGGAAGCGTGTCGAACGAACAAGAGGAGCCCGCGGGCTCCGGCAATCAGAAGGGTTTTTCCACGGTCTCGGTGATTCTCCCGTTTACCGCCGAGACCTTCCTTTTACCCCGTTGGCATTATCCGCCTCCGCGCGTTCGTTCTTACCGCTAGTCCGTAGCCACGGAAATCGCACAAGTCTTGGAAGCGCACACCTCCTTGTACCATCGCTCGCGCTATCTGATGGTCCGTGTTAAATCGCCCATTACCCAATTGCCTCGGCGCGTATACGCGTGCACGGATACACACAGGGCGCGGCGCGTGTGTATTGTGTGAGCATAAAGGTGCCTGACCTGACGGCGTTAGACTGGCGTCTATGGGTGTATACGCGTGCGTGAATGTGGATATGCAGGCTTATGTGTGTGTGTGTATACGAGAGTCGATCGAGTCCCCCGCTTTTACCGCTTACTGCCGCTAATGCCACCCATAGTCGAACGACCACCCTCACGTCTCTCACGTCCCGAACGTGCCTCCTGTTAAGCTACGATCCGCGTGTACGTGTATACGCCCGGCTTGACTACTGTCTTGCCTCACTCCTGTCGCTTTCTCCCGAATCGCTTTTTATCCGACCATCTACGTTCGTACGTTACAGCGCATCGGATTCTACCGATTCGGCCATATCGTTCTTCCCTCGCGCCACTTTGACGTCGTAAATTGAACTCTTTTTTGCCACTCTCCCGCCCCATGTACTATCTCTCACCCCTTTAGTGTACGAGCGAACGCGCCGTTCCGATTCTTCCCGATGTGAGCTCTCTCCGGATTGCATTCGCAAGATATCTCGCGGCTTCGAATGCATTTCGCTGGCGAACAGTGGAAGGCGCGTGTGACGTAACACGCTGCTGGCTGTAATTAATCCTTAAATGGAGAAACGAGATACATTTCCGGCGTAAAACAGATGGACAAGAGATTCCCGCGGAAGCATTATCATTTTTTTTCCTCCCGTTTTTTAACGATGCATTTACTGGCGAATGTAATTAGCTGATAATCTTTATTCCTCTGATATTTATATTAAACGCGAGATCATGTTACATATAGCCGTAATATTGAATATTGTTATATTTATGCGGAAAATATCACTAAAATAAATTATGAATAAGTACAAAATTACCAGAGTAATTTGCGCAAGGTATAATTAGTGCGCGTCAAATTAATTAAAATTAAAAGGAATTTTTAAAAACATATTTAACAATATTATATTATACTTTACCTAATAATATATAAAATTTACAAAAATATACATATATACATAAATTTTATGTACTTTATTTTATATATATATCTATTTATATTTATATACGTATCTGTTTGCAAAGTTACGCGGCCGCAATATCTCTCCATCTCTTTCTCCTCTCTCTCTCTCTTCTTCCCTCTTTTCTGTACCGTGTTCATGTACATACAATGGAATTATGACACGGAGCCATGATTATGGAAATTTCACAGAGCTGCTATATTAAGCTTACGCATCGCTCCATGATGTCATTGTTCCGATACGCATACCGAGGAATATAAAAAGACCCAGCGAATCGATGTTCATGCACGCTCTTCGACGTACCGTTGAAAAAGAGAAAAATAGATTATCTCTTTCTTTTTCTTTCTCGGCACAAAGTTATAATATGAAACATTTTTCGGATATTGGAGGGCGAAATTGGGACTGAAATGTCGACCAGTTGGATGAAATGAAACGATTTCAGAAGTTGAAAACGCTTGACATATTGTATGTACGCTTGACAAACAACGCGAGAACGTGCAATGTGGTAAAACAAACGGGCGATTTAATGTCTCGACAGTGATGCGATATTCGCCGTACTTCCGCAAATAGGATAAATACATCGTGACATTGTCGTTAATAAAGCATGACCGAAAGCTCCATACGTTCCTCACCATTTATTTTTCGGCATACCGCGCGTACGGAATTTTTAATAGCCAGGCATCAATCCGCACGACTCGTTTTGTCCCAGCGGCTCATATTGCCTCGCGCGGAAATTTCCGTCGGTCGATGTACCGCGGGGAATCGAGACAAATAAAGCGGTAACGGAAGTAGGTGCAGTGTATGATATTGCTCCGAGCAGAATGCCGTTATTAGTCTCGATGACAAATCGTTGTTTACTGGTTGGCTCAGCCCGAAGGAGGCACTCAACTCTCCGTCTCTTTCACGAAAAGCCAGGGCGTCACTTATCATTTTCAAGAGTTTGCACTCCGTCGAATCGCTCCGATAATGTTTTCACCAAAAAAGTATGTAGACTTTCCGGGGAAAATATTTTGGCAAGATTTGTCTATGTCACTTGTGGCATAAATATTGTAAAAGCAATATTTAGCGTTGCGCATTCCAATTATTGTTAAGACAGATCTGAATATAGCTCATGTCGCTACAACACACGTTATTACGAGAAATGTTTTGAGTTTCTCTTTTGATATCAATTTCCACTCACGATTTGATCAACTACGAGCAAAAATGTGTTAATTACTGTAGCATTACAGTTAATCACCATGCACGTTGCGAGAGTTCTTATTGTACTTGGTTGAAAGTGTCGGAAGATGTGGAACGCAATGTTCAGCATTCCGAGAAGTTTTCACTTGATTAAAGCCAGTTAAGGACTCGTCCCGACGCAAAGCCTGTTCTAAAGGTTGCAACAGCTCGAGTATATCTCGGTAAAGAGTAGCTGGCAACTCGTCACAAACACCACGCTGCACTCCTAGCGTTATTCAGGTTGAATTTAATATACGCTCATTATTCAAAATTAGCTCGACTTTCGTCCTACTATCTCAAGCAGTCATAGGATAGCAGCGTAGTCCGTTGTTCGAAACGAAACATGCATCGTTAAGGTGAAAAAGCTTACGGAGAGAGCTTACCCGAGCGAGAACTTGGCGTGAAAATTAAATGAACGATAAGTCGCTCATCGCGTTTATCATTAATATCTAAAGAGTGCCATCCAGAGTAAATTAGCTAATGAGATTCGTTCGTTCTCTGTGAGCTTCAATTATCTCGTTGAAAATGCTATTTAATGACGCATTTTCAGTAATATTTCGCCTCTATGTATGTATCTGTGCTATACACTCGCTATTGCAGCGATGATGTCGAAATAATGAGATCGATATTATCATCCCAGTGCTGTAATTATAATCTGCTGTAATTATAAAACCTGGTCGTGCATATAGGTGCCGATTACCAGTCATTAATGCCGAATCTGAATTCCTTTCACGTTACAGTTAACTCAACTACGCTTTTCCTTTCGTGTGTTCGAAGCGTCGGTAATTTGTCGCGTCGCGTCGCCGCGGCACGTAGGGACCTTTTTCTTATCTCGCGGAGTGCACAGAAACGGAGAAAAATTGAATTTAACGAAAATCGGTGTAAAATAGCCAACCGACAGGGGGACACCCGCTTCTCGAGTGTAACGCATTAGCATGCGCAGTGGGCATTTTAACCGATGGTGCGAGAATACTCGGCGTATTCTCCGATTATTTGCCAGGGGCTGTGTACCCCCGCACGTACCGAGGCTGCTTGATATTGGCTATGCGGCAAACGTGCCCCCGAGGCAGAGCCACGCCGGAGTTAATGCGATCAGCACGCGAAGTAGCGCTCTCGAGGACGAACCTACCGATCGTCGTTGGTCACGCTTCGACGCACATTACGTTAAATAGGGCGATCCTCCCTCTGACTTAGGATCCAATTAAAGATCTATTTCGTGGAGGGAATTCTAGTGTTCCCGTGAAACGTTTTACATAGTCTACTTCCGATACCGGTAACTCGCGATGCACTCGCCGCCTAATTCGCATACCATTTAAATTTAAATAGTCGCGATAATTCAGCTCCCATGGAAACTTGTGTAGAATATAAATAGCAGAAATTTTTGGAATGGAAGTGTCATATCGACATCTGTAGATTTCAGATAAAATTCAATTTACACCGTACTATACGTTTAGCATTCAACAGCATTTAAAATGTATCACATTATGTCAGTTTTCGTGTGCAGCGACATCAATCATACCGCGATTACCGAGTCATTTTTAGGAGAAATTATAAATGTTCGAATTTACGTTTCACGATTATATATATCGTATGTAGCGCCAGATATTTTATTTAACAGAGCGTTTTGCAGAACGACGAAATTATCCGCGAGGCTTCGCGTCGAAATTACTTCATGCTTCGCGGTCACGAAACAAGATTAACAGGAACCTCGTCAGTCTTGCCGTACGTAATACTAAGACTAAGACTTCTTGGCACACCACGTCGCGCCCGCTGAGAGATTAATCTGGTATCGTCAGTACATCTCACGCGCGTGTAGGATGAAGGGGAAAAGAAGTCGCGGGACGAGAAATTACTGATAGCCCCCGGGAATCTGAGGGGTTTTGACGTCGACCGATGGGAAGACGGTGAGCAGGGCGGAAGGGGGAGAAATTTTATCGGCGATCAATCGGTCATATAGGACTATCCCTCGCCCGTGTGACGCTCGGTGTACACCTGTGTGCGTGTATGTATGTATGAGTGCACGTCCGAGCCTAATCCAGTTGGGGTCAGGCGGATAGTTTGCTCGTGCACACAGGCGTGTACGTATGTCCGCCCTGACTGTGCGTAGGTAGGTGTGTGCAGTTGACAGGGCCAACAATGCGGAGCGGACTCCTGGCCGCAGCGTATATCGCATAAAATGTTTTCGAGCTCTACCTCGTCATAGCAGCTTGACACCGGGGGCTTTCCATTGATACGCCCGTCCCCTGTCATCATCGGTTTTCCACGATCATTAATTCGGACGGATGTTAACGCCGTTTGTTTTGTAATTTGAAGCTTTTGTAACGAAATGAAATGTATGCAGAAATTCGCGCCGACGCAAGCGCCTACGGGGACTCCTGTGCGCGCTGAAAACGCGCGCGATAAGGACGAAAATGATTTTGTCTTTATCGCCGAGACGGTTAGTGAACAAAGTCAGGAGGCGACGATTGCCATTCGTGACTCTTCCAGATTACTCACGGAAATTGCGATATAATGCACGAGTATAGATCACGCGCTTGATTTGTTTGACCAGAGAGAGAACAGGGAGTCGGAAAACGGAGCTATAAGAAGGGATTGGGTTATATACTTGGGACGGGAGAAGATCGTGCTCGGACACCGAAGCCGGCTTGAGTGGCTGCGAAATTTGATCCGCTTCGTCTCTACGTCCTAAAAACATAATCAAACTTCATAGGTAAGGGATGCCGAGAGCGAGATACCTCCTCTATTTCTGCCTTGGAGCACCCTCTTTCTACGAGCCTCTTTCATCTTATATCTAAGCAGCCTCACCAACCCCCCCCCCTTTTCCCTTCGAAACACGACGAGAAGATACCCCGTCCGCCACCTTCTCTTCTCCCCGAGGCGTAAATTGGGACATAAAAGATGACGTTGGAGCTCGACAACGTTATCTTGTGATAGAGAAACTTTTTATCTTCCTCCTTGTTTTCCTCATCCCCTTCTCCTCCTCTCGTTCGCTCCTTATATCTTCTCATCAGACGTAGTTTCGTAACATTCGTTCCAACAAAGGAAATTGTTTCTTACCACTCGACATCGCAGCGCTCCGTCGCCAGGTAATGATGATGTTCTGCATTTATTAAGATTGGTATCCTTTTGTAGCCTTTATCGTTAATCACTCGGACCTTTGTTTAAAAGTCCACGGTGCATGCTCAATATGTTAAATCTCTTTAGCTCTCGCTGATCCACGACGGACTCTATTTGCGTGCATTTCGTGAACGGCATTCGATATTCGCGTGCATCTGCATACTAAATGAAAAAAAAAAAAAAGAAAACGTGGAAACGTTTATGTCACTTGCAAAATTAATAGCGCCAAAGTAACTGCCCGTCGCAATCAAGCAAAAGTGCTGAGTTCATTTGCCCCTTCTGCAGGCTGTAAATTGGCTTGTAAAAGAACGGGGCCAGAACGCGACAATATTATCCAACAGTGGCGAATCTTTCCTCTCCTCTTACTTCGCCTTATTTCGCCGTATTATTACCGTAACTATATATTCCAGCTATGACAAAGGAACGATTCTTTTCATTCGGCACCTTCCCGCGCGTTCGAACGCGACCTATATTCGCGCGATGCTCCGAATAGGTCTAGCCGAGTGCTTTCAGCCGCTGTTAGCGTGAGCCAGGTGTATCAGCCGCGTCTTCTCGGTACAAATGGATGTAAATTGCGAGAATGAAAAGGCGTTCCTACGTGAAAGCACTACCGCGTCGAAGGGTCTTTTCCTCCTGGCCGAACGGGAACTCCATCCGGTCTCCCTACGCTCGCGCGCTCATGTAATTCACGTGGGATACAAAACGCGCATCATCCTTCACGCCAATATCGACGGATGATGTAGACAGATTTTATAATAAACAGTTTGATCCGGATTGCAAAACTCGACGCTTCCCGTTCGACAGCGAGTAGACACGTATCCCCATCAACTTCTTCAATCAGATACACTAAATTGTATTTACATTAGCAAATTACATCCTATTTATATTTTCGCGCAGACGTGCGGTGGAAGGCGAAAAGTTTTCATATTTATCGAATCGCTGACTTTTATTGCACCGTCACGAAGAAGACTTGGATCGACATTTATTCGTCGAAATTCGCGTGCATTATTCGGATTTACGTATTACGTATTTCGAAAGCCAGGCATACAGCTCAAATGTTAAAATCTTGCTGGTTCTCCTTTCTATGATAATCCGCGCTACCTACAGAAAGAGAGGACTTTCGACGAGAACGATCTAGACATCGATGACCGAGAAAGGATCGAGTTTATTGCTCCTGAAATCCGCGATTTATTCAGGTTACCCGGGATACGTTTGGTCGCTCAAAGCACGGGGATCTTCGGTACACAAAAGAATCGCCTCCTTATTTCGTAGAGCATTGCGTCCCGCGCTTACTCGACCGCGAGGTATTGTTCGATCTCCCTAGAAGGGTTTCCTTTTGCGAGATATCGTTTCGTGGATTTACTTAGATCGTAACTCGCGCACACGTGCATGCACGTATCTACATATAGCAGGATTAAATCCCAAAGCACGACACGCGATATCGTGACAAACGCACAGCTACTCGATATGTGCAGGAAATCCACCCTTCCTTAACCCTTAAGCCAACCAGAAGCTGAACTGCCGCTCTGAAGTTGCCAATAAACTGAAATGCACACAAGCCTAGATTCATTACTTCCGTCTGCAAATTAACGTAAGGTAATCAGGCCATAAATTAACTTATCACTTGCAGATTTCTCAATCCAAAGCGGACGTGTTACACACGCTTATATAGATAAAAGATTAAAAATTCCTTGCGATATTTTAATTCCGCGACTCCGGCCGCAAACGTTTGCGCAAGGTCGGGGGCTGTCGACAGTTATGAATATACGGCCGGAGCGCCGGTGTTATTTTATTTCCACGGGAATATCTCGGCCGGAAATCCCATCGTGACGTGCCACGCTGCGCTGGGTCGAATCAGCGTGTCGGGAGCCAGAGCCCCTCTCCCTCCCCTCGACCCAAGTAACACGGCGTTCTTTCGCCTTCCTTCTTCTCCCCGGCGGTTTTCTCGGTAAGTTCTGACACAAGCATCGGACGAAGGAGCTGTGGACGTTTTGCGCGTTGAATCCAAAAAAGAATATCAGTTTTGCTAAATTTCAGAGAGAATGATCCGTGCATCGCTCGCGACGTGAAATCAAAAAGAATTTCAGCTCGCATTTCAGAGAGTATTATTCTTTCATCGTATACAATCGGCGCAAAAAGTCCGAACTCTTTATAAATATAGTTCAAATATTTCATCATGCGTGAACAACGTGCTATTTAAACGACAAGGACAAACAGCTCACAGCATATTTCAAAAAGCTTTAAAAATCTTACGTTGTCTTGAAATTTTTTTTAGAATTCTTTTACGATATTTGGAACATAGATACAATTAAAATTTATAAAACATAATATTTATTACATTAATATAATCAATAAAACTAATATTTTGTATATATATATATGTATATATGTATATATGTATACATATATGTACGTCCAGAGGCAATATCCGGAACTTTTTAAATTTTGTATCGGCAGATTCCAGGACATTTGGCATTTTCCAGGACTGTCTTGGAAAAAATTTATGTTCTACGGCAGTTTCCAGGACGTCTTGGAATCTACCGTAAGGTATGTAAGAGTAGATTCCGGGACATTTAAATGTATATACATCTGGATGTACATACATACAAATGTATTGGCAGATTTGAGGACAATAAGACGCAATATCTCATTTCTGTACCCTTACAGAAAAATCAATACTGATGAATTACTA
>VBVR01005279.1:786-12455 GCA_011638315.1 Tetramorium parvispinum | reverse complement strand
ATATTAAGTATAGGAATGTTAAATATAAAACATTGACCCCGGCAATTCAATAGAAGCTAAGTTATAATAAAAAAAAGTTTAAAAAATAGAACGTAATTATTTAACACCTTGTAGATAGAACTACTTAAGGTAATTATTTAGATTAAGGAAGGTAGTTTCAATTACCTTGATAAATTATAGAGAATCTAAGTCCACGATTGTACGGTTTCACATGGGTTTGCAACTTTCCACGCGAAGCTTCTTCCACCCCACCCGACCCGTGTGGCGGGCGAAGCTAGGTCCACGTTTTTTTATTATAACTTAGCTTCTGCTGAATTGCCGGGGTCAATGTTTTATATTTAGCATTCCTATACTTAATATAGCGTGTTAAAAAAATTCAGTTCGCTAGCTCATGTGGGCCTTTCGGAAGTATATCCTTCTTTAATATTAACTCTAGTGCGGAGCTAGCTTGTTTTACGTGAATGATTTCACGAGAAACGAAAAAAATTGTTAAATTATCGACGTTGACTCGAATTACGATCATAACAACATTTGGTTAATATAAAAGTTTTACACCTTGTACATGTAAAATAAACTAGCTCCGCACTAGAGTTAACATTAAAGAATAATACTGTATTTTTAGAATAAGCCTAGATGCTTTAATAAAAAAATTTCGTGTGATTGAAAATTTCGTACGTTTGCATACGAAATCGGTGGAAAGGTAAAACAAAGCAATAGATTAGTTCAATGTATACAACGCACACATTGTATTATTGTCTGTACTTTGATTCTGGAAAAGGATGTTTAAATCTGTGAAGGCAATTAAAAGGTTAATGAATTAGAAACTAATTACATTGATCGGTAAAACAGGACAACTTCAGCATCCCCTTAAAAATGATGCAGATCTCTTTTTCCGCTGTATGCAGAATAACAAAAAATGCACATTCTTCAGATTTCACATACTCATAGTCAGCCGCCATGATTATATAAACTTATTTAATATTTTGTCATTTTTATTCCTTATTCCTTATTCTCAGTGCACTGTACGTTCATTTTGTTCCTTTGTTTTGAAATAAAATAATTTCTAATTCCTATTTCTAATTTTTTTCTCCACTAAAGCCTAAAGGAAAGCTGAATATTATTGAATCTATATATATACGCACAAACTATGTAATGTATCGTAATATTGCTATGGTCCATTTTCTCAACCGCTACGCAAGATTGCTGCTAATCTCGTTTCGGTTGCACAACTTTTGGCGACCAACGCAAACCTGTCATTATCTTCCGTGGAAATCGTTAGAGGATAGATGCAAGTTGGCGAACAGTGCCTACGTCAATCGGTAAGATGCTGTTGGCTCATAAATCTTTTTCTTATTTCTTCTTTACGATTCCCCCGGCCGGGCGATCAACGCGTTCGTTGCTTTCAAGGTCAATACTGATTCCCGTAGAAATCTTCATCAATCTTATCGTGGCTTTCATAACGAATTCATATCTCAATGAAATAATAACGCTCAACCGCATCCGGAATTTCTCGCGTAGCTGCAAAATTATCGCTCTCGAAATTGCGCAAAAACCTCGTTTGCCCATTAACGATATATTAGGCTTAAAAGTTAAATCGCTCCGCAGCCACGTATGACACTTGGAAATGGGGCAAATAATCAAATAGCGAATCAGGCCGATCAATCTTTATACATGACGATATGATTTATCGGAATAATGTTCATTTCACCCATTTAGGTGTAGGTTAATGAGCTCGATAATGAAGATATATAATAAAAATAATAATAATAATAACAATCGATTTAACTGCATTCATCGGCGATAAGGAGATAAAACGCATTCTCTTCATGAATAATAATAATAATAATTACATATTTTACTTTTATCCGAATAATAATTTATTTAAATTTACTCATGCATGGAATCATTTTAAACTAAACAGCTTAAAATATTCTCCTAGCTCAGCTTTTTCCAAGAAATGTATTTTATTAAAAGAGAGAGCGTATGTTCGAAGATAATCTCTGTCTTACTCTGTATCAAGCTTAACCTCGACAGATAACAGAAGTAATACTAGTATATAAGGATTATGGCAACATAAACGGATGTAGGTCGTACTTTGATGAGGATTTCTCCCGACGTCATTCACGCATTATGATAATCCTATGTTCTCTGTTCCTTCAATTATTCATGAAACTCGCTCCGACTTTCCTTGCCTAGGCGTGTGTGTGTGTCTCTCTCTCTCTCTCCCTCTCTTCGCGTGGATATCGGCGCGCATTCAATTCGTTCCCGGAGTTATGCACGTTTCCCGATTTTTTGACAACAAGTATCCTCCCGCGTGCGACTTATGCTTATCCTCCGTCGTTCGAACTCACGTAACCCTTGGGTCACGATCGATGCACTATCAACACAACTGTCTGAAGATAGGCTTGTAGCATGTTTGCATTTGCTCGATTTAACATGTGTCTACCGCGCTCTCTTTTCCGCGAGGATATAAAACAGGAGAAGTAGTGCAATTTTTTATTGCAAGCAAACTGTGCAATTCTCGAAGAACATTAAAATTTTATGTAAGTAGGTTCAGTACACTGAGGCTGGCCGAAATCAATGTGCCGAAATGTTTGTACGAAATATCAGTTGGTTTTTATTAAAATGAGAGCAATCCTTAACTAACTCTGACTCTAAAAGTGTCGTTAATTTATTTGCAAATTTATTTACTAAATAAAAGCCCGTTGCAGTCAATTTGAATTTATTGTTATTAAAATCTTATATCATATTTAACTGCTTATCATATTTAAAATGTTTTATGTTATTTATTCGTTGTTAAATTAATTGTTAAATTAATAGTGCACTGTTTGCGAATTAAAGGATTTTATGGCGAACAAGATTTTTGCGTGAATAACGAACAAGTATAAAGATTAAACTAAGAAAATCGAAACGAGACTGCTCTGTTTCCGCCTAAGGTTCTTTGTTCTCTTGCGCGATTTACCGACATTCGCGGGGAATTCCTTGATCATTCGACGCATTGTCATCGAATGCGGTAGGCTCCGATTAAAATGCAAGATGGGCAACAAGTCGTACATTTTCCAAGTTGTCTCTAAGAGAATGTTTGCAAGTGCAACGTAACGCTAAATAGACTTAATATGCATACATAATTGATCGGCGTAAGCTATACTGAGAGAAAAATATAGTTACTTTTGGATTCAACTACAAGTTTATAATATTTCTAATGATAATTATGGTTAACGATGCATAATTAAATTAATCATATTTTAGATATTTTTCTCACAGTGTAAATAATTTTGCATAATTTGAAACGATTAGCTCTCGAAAAGTCAAAATCCGCAGAATGTAATGTCGCTTGTGTAAAACACGTTTAAAAATACGTTTAAAGACACGTTTAACAATACGTTTAAAGATAAAATATTACCGTATTCTATATCTGACACAAATGTATGTCAAATATAATTCAGAAAATTACGATTTATACATTTTGACTTTTGGTTTTCAAATTTTATTCACGGACTGTACAAAATATTAAAAATATACATCAGCGCTAAAATAGTTCTCTCGATATTAACGCGGCACGGAAAGTGCTATTATTAAGACGCATTATTCTCGTACCTTTCGATTTTTCGTAATAGAATTTATCGCGGCACATTTGTCACTGCGAGCGTATCGCCTCATTCATCTTACATCACTCACATGCATCCAAGGACTCGCGCGTATGTACGTATGCACCTGCGCACCGTAACCCGCACCTGCGTGCGAAAATAACACAAAAAGTCTGCCTGCCAATATTCCCTCGAAAATAGTAAATTAGTCATGCTCGTTACATATAAAAACAACAAGAAGTCAGAGGCCAATGTTCGAGCAATGAAAGATGTTGACGATAATTTGATCTATATTTATTATTAAGAAAAACCGTTATACGTTTCGCCTATACTCAATTTTCTTCAGTACATAATAGGAAAATGAAATAGTAAACAACGTGACATAAAAATTAAATGGAGTTAACAAATTTAAAAAAATGCTAATTGGATTGAAATATATGTATGTAAATCACAAGTAAGACTGATAAGAGGCTATGGCAGAGATTAATGAGTTTATTCTGTAAGATTTTCGTTTTATAAGTTCTAAAATTGAAATGTAAAAGTGTAATGAAAACGTTATTCCATAATGACATCAATCTCTATAGGATGTCTGATGTCTTTGTCTGATCTTCCGCACTTACATTGTGGATGCATTGTGGATACATTGTGTGCTGCATAGCGTATAGAAATGTGTTACAGAGCATTTTCATAAAATAGATCCAATAATCAAGAGTAAAAATTAGAATATTTCTAATATTGAAATAAACATGAAATAATTCAAAATCGATGGTTAAAAGCGCCTATAATATAGGAGCGTCGAGATTGCGCAGAAATCAGAATGTGACAAATTCTTGACGCATTGATAAAAAAAATGGTAAGTATCATGAATTAGAATTATAAAAGTATTATGTTCTAATGTATAATGGATACGTTCGTAACGCTCGTGAGCGTCATTTTTATGTTATAACTTCGTTTATAGGAATCAAATTTTACTTGTGAAATCTGCGGATTAAATATAGATAAAAAAAATTTTAAATCATGCATGTGTACAAAATTGGCATAGTATAAAAATAAATTCAGATACGAGGACTTTTCATCCAATTAAACATAATTACTATTAATTAAATCATTATTATTGATTAGTCGTTATTAGATTAATTAAATTACATCAAATCAAAATTTGTTTACATTTACTTATTTAAAAAAAACTATAATAGTAATTATTATTTTTGTATAATATTTTAGAAAGAAGGGAATATTTGTCTAAAATAATACTGAATGATAAAGAATAACTTATATTATTAAAAAATGTGTCAAACTTATCATGAACTTCTAAGCAAGTACAGCAAATACAAATTAAATTGAAGTTGACAGTAAAGTTCTAACTGAATCAATGTCACTCAATAATGAATACAATTTAAACAATACTTCAAACATGTAATTCGACAAAATTAAACGACGCTTCTATAGTATAGACGCCTTAAGATGTCGATCAAGCCATCACAAAAAAAATCTTTAGACTGAATATAGCATGTCTTTCTAATTAATTGTGCATTCCCACATCGATCTTATTTCACTTATTATTATTAAAACTTTTCAGGACTATCAATATTTATCGTCAAGTTGTACCAGGCGCTAAATATTGATAGTCCTATTGTTGCACTAAGCTGATAAATTATCAAAGCACCGCTGACGAATATTGAAGAATTGTCAATACTAGAAATAACGTAGGTACAACCTCGTGGCCGACAACATATTCCGCGCGTTGTCGATAAATATTGACAATGTAGGTCACATTTTCACATATTATGATGAATTGGCTGAACAAACTTTCTCGGGGGGCCACACGTCTCACCGGCGTGCGCTGGACAACAATAAATATTTAGAAATTAACATCCGTTTATCAAACACCAATGGTGAATAATTGGGAAAATAAACGCCGGTCGCGTCGGCGGACTCTTAAAAGTGGACGATCGCTAATTCGAAGAGCGTCAAAACAAGCGAGGACGCGTGCACTCGTAGACCCGGAAGATCTCTCGCCACGCAAACGGCGCCAAGCCGTGAACCACGTTACAATCTGTTGTAACGATCGTGACACACCTTTGGGCGTAGCTTGGGACAGTCAGGAGAGAAAAAAAAACCCGTGCGGACTGAGCGTGAAAACGACGACGATTCCGCTGGTTTCCCGATCGAACGCGGTATCAAGCGTCGTCGTTATCGCCGAAAGCCGGGAGAGACTGAGCGTACACGTCTGAGTCATCCGAGAAAAAAACCTGGCCACTCCGATTAGATTAGAGCGAGCATGGCGGCCGGTAAAAACCGTTAGCGAGGAGGCAAGCTCGCGCAAATCACGCCATTACCGTGCCACTCGAAGCGGATCGGTTCGCCATCCGCTCCGCCTCGAGGTCTCGGCGATCTATGAATCTGGTCGCCGATGTCGAATCGGTTGAACCGTAACTTCAAGCTCCTCTCGCGCTGGAAATATTCCTCGAGGTTGCCAACGTACCTCTCAAGTCAGGAGTCACTTTTTAGATAGTCGATGTCCCTCGGCAGAAGAAGCTTCGCACGGACAACAATTATAACAACAATACAAACTGCGGCACGCGCGCAGCGTGTTCTCAATCTTGGAGAACGCAACGTTCAAACGGCACGAAGACCATGATGTCGCTCGGCTCGCCGTCGGCCCGCGACGAGTTCGCACAATACTAACAGTCGCCGAGTCGTGTGATTACCAGCCGAGGTCTGGAGAACAGGCTCTCTTGTGTGCCCGCCGGTTAACGATACTCCGTTGCAGTCCACGCTCCGTTCGCCGTCCTGTTCACTCTTTCACGTCCTCCTTCGCCTCTCCTCCCACCGCTCCTGCTCTTCTCGCCACCCCCCTCCTCCCTCCTCTCTCGCTCCCTCCTTCTGAATCACTCTCTTTGTCGCATTGTCTGTCCGTCACGCACGCACTCACTCACTCTCTCTCTCTCTCTCTCTCTCTCTCTCTCTCTCTCTCGCCCGACTACTGACCTTTCTGTCCTTCCCTCCGCTCCCTCTCGCTTCACTTCTCGGTCGCCCGCTCTCCCCCTATGTCCGCGATCCCTGGATCTCTCACGGTGTTCTCCTCCGATCGGGTCTACGAATTATCCGCGACATCCCGGCTCGGAGCTCCATCGGGGCCTCCTCCTCCTCCTCCTCCTCCTCCTCCTCTCTCTCTCTCTCTCTCTTGCATTAAACGTTAACGAGTACGTGCGCTAATCATAGCGATAAGTTCGTTAGCCAACTTGTCGGGGGCAATTTCGGGCACCGCGCGACATCGTGTCAATCTCGCTCGACCGATGTAAACGTTTCATACTACGCGCGCTGCAGTTGGTTGATAGCTGATAGTTGCACCGTAAAATTACGTGACGCAACGATTTCCGCGACAATTGTGTGTCTCCCTTTCTCTCTCCCTCTTCGAACGCCCGTTTTACAGTTTTGCTGTTGAATTGTGGAGTGGCATCCGCAATCCGACCTCCATCGGTGCTTCCAAATGTAAATTTTATTTTAATTATTTACTATCGCGATCATTGCAAGTCCAAGGTCAAATATCTTTGTCACCGCGATCGACACTTTTCTTTTCAAGGCTGTTACATTCTTACGAATGTTACAATTATCTACTTTTGCAATTATAGCTAATCCACAGTTTAATATGCAGGTATGTACACACGACGTCAAGAATTCCTTTAAGACCGTATCAGACTACCGACTGGGAAGACCGACTACCGACTACGACTGATCAGTCGACGAATAGACTGGAGTCTAAACGTGAGTTGGCCGATCCAGTCAGTCGACATCTCATTGTGATTGGTCGAAAATCGTAGTCGGCAGTCGGCCTTCGTAGTCGGTAGTCTGATACGGCCTTTACGCGTAAAGTTGTTCGCGTTCAGAGTTTACCTTTTTCTTTCCAATGTTGAAGCAAAAAGATAAACTCTAAACACGGCCAACTTCACGTGTAAAAACACTCTTGAAGCCTTGTGTATAATTTTTCTTTTTTATTTCGTCTGTCTGTCATCATTTGCGTGCGCGTGCGCGGATTTTAATTAACTTTATCATATTTTGTTTTCATCTTCATTTTATTTCTCTATTTCTTTTTTGTCTTTATATTTTTTGTGCATTCTTATGACTGTCGTACTGCACGTTTTTCTTTATAACAATGTCTTTACGGTTTATGGGACGTAATTCCATAGCGTTTAATAAACAATGATTCTAATAATAATTTCTCTTCTCCTTTGACAAATCTTGATAAGATATATGTCACTTTCGCGCGATACAAGCATCATCTAGAGAGCAAAATTGCACTCTACAATTTTTAAGTGATTCGATAAGGTCTCGCGTGCGATATGAAGTAGCTTATCATTTTTGTTTATATTAGATTTGAACGACAAACTCTCTTCGGAGAACCTCAAATCGACTCTTCCCAGCAAAAAGATTATAAAGAATTCGCAATTATGAAGCTTTCCGAGAAATTGAGGCATCTTTCAAAAATGTAAATAATAAGAATAATCTATTATATATAAATAATAATAATAATAATCTACATAAATATACGTATTTATAAATAATCTAAATAATAATAAGAATGCAAATAGGTAATATATAATAGATAGTAAATAGATAATAGATAAATAGACGTTCATCTTTTGGCAAATTAAAAATATCTAGGCAATTAATCGAATGGAAACTTAACGGCTGAGCACTCGATGCTAAACATTTTAAAATTGCAACGGGCATTTGATGCGCCATTTGATTTCCCGCCGAGGAAAAATCAATTTCCGAGAACTAGCCTCGCGGAACTTGTCATTAAAATTTTATAGCGCGCTGGCATGGACGGCACGTTGTAATATCGCGCATTAAACATGTCGAATGTGTCAACCGGCTTTTTGATTCGTACGCGTTCTATTTATATGGTCTACATATGTGCAGGCTACGTAAACATACATAATTGAAATAACAGGAGGCGAGTAGAGTAAAAAGCGCGGGGTAGCATTTTCCATTATTATTATTTTTTTCTATTTATAATGCACTCACCGCGAGACATTGTATCGCAATACCTTTGCATGAATGTATACACACTTTGTATACACACTGCGTTATTCAACGCCGCCGCCGCCACCGCCGCTGCTGTCGCCGCGCGGGTTGAATTTGAGACTGCCCGTATCCCTCCCCAAAGCATTTGCCTCTTTCGTCTAATATCAATTAGGGCATTGAGTGTATTTCGGCCAAGCGGCTCCAACGAACCACTCTTTACACAATAAAACATAACGGGACTCGGTCGCCCCCGGTACTCGAACTCGCTGTAAGAAACAAATGCGCGCCAACCGAAGCCTTTGAATTGTCCGCGCAAGAAAAGGCCGGGCACTTTGTAAATATTTTAGGACGCTTTTTGGAAGGGCAGTGTAATTAGACCGCGCTGGCCGTCCCGCGGACAAGCTCATTGTAAAACCCTCGATTGCCTCTTCAGAACCGCCAAAAATGCCCAGGTGGAACAGAAAGTCATGATAATGTCACAATGACGTCAAAATGACGAGAATATGACTATAAAAACCTCTCACCCTTCAATTATAATTCGATAATTTTTTTGTCATTTTGATACCATTTGATGTCACTTTAACGTTATTATGACTTTTTATTCTACGCGGCTGGCGGTTTCCAGTACTGCGACGTTTCAAACATCTTTGAGAAAAACAAAATCAAAGTCCAAGCACGAGCCAGGTGCTACTAATTAATAATTTATTGTTCAAATGAAAGCGATTAACGTGGACTTTGATCTAGAAATCTTTCGCACATGATTATAATAAATATACATAAGAGTGAGGATATAAAAAATAAGAAGATATAAGAAAATAAAAATATATTACATGATTGAACATGATATACTAAAATCCCCAAAACTCCCCAATAAATAATTATGAATCGCAAAATAATGAATAAAAAGCCACGTCAAACTTAATCGATGATATAAAATTATAACGTTACATGCATATTTTACGTCAATTTTGAAAAATGGATCGGCGACTAAAGTGGCGTTAAAAACTTCCCTCGTTGAGTGGCGAGAATATGTTACCCATCTTTAATGAGCGAGACTTACTCATTATTACAGAAGAAAACGCTACGAAATTTGTAATTAACCTGCATTGACGGAAGTTTCACGCGATTTCAAGAACGCGTCGAAGGTAATCGATAACGTGGACAGAGGACGAGCGCGTGCCCGTACGCAATCAGCCCGTCCCGTAATTTTTATCGGTTTCGCACCCCTCCCCGTCGGGGGCTGATTACCCTTAGAGCGGCCGACGCTCTTCCGTTTCGCCAGTCCATTTCCGTTAGACAATACGCGGCCGCGCGCGATGGCCAGTTGAAAAATAGCGGTCGTTGCACCGTGAATTTTTTATACGACGCGGGGACGAGCTAGCACGCGACATGTCGGGGCGATGCGTTACAGATAACCCGTAACGTGGTACGCGAGCGCTGAATAATAGCCGCCCGCGCGGAAGCCCGAGCATCGCCCGACGAGCCTCGATTCCGACGAGACGCTCTCGCATCAGAATGCAATTTGTATGGGCAATGATATGTCGGTAATTGCAGCATCACGCGGAGCGGCGGGGAGCGTAATCGCGACAGGTCCGCCGTTCGTGTATTCGCGACACCGCGAGTACAGCTGTGTCCGACTGTAACGATATTACCTTCCGTCATCGAATCGGCGTCATTACCACCGGTTCTGCAATCGCGTTGCAATTATAAGAGATTTTCCCTCGGTATACAGGCTGCTATCAGGTCATGTTTGTGAAAAAGACAGCTGGATGATATGTACGATAATATAACTTTCGTATCGTAATCTGCATCTTTCTTTCTCTTTTATAAATTTATGTTTTTGTTTGTTATTTATTTATATTTTACTACAAATTTATAATTACTCGATTATTTAGGTAAATCATTTTTTTAATTGCGCCTTTGTACGGGTGAAAAAAATAACAAAATTTGTTAAAAACTTGATAACTAATTATTATTTTTAATTTCAAGATTTTGTTTTTATAATGGTGAAACCAAAAATATTATACACGGATTTTTCTGAAATTGATAATATCGATTAAGATTCTAAATATTTGTTAACTTTTGATGTATTAATGAGTAATGCATCGAGAACGAGTAAGTTTGTATAAAAGATCGTCACATTATATATAGGATAATATAATTTTTGTATAGTCATCTATCTCTTTCTTTCTCTTTTTATAAATTCACATTATTTGTTACTTATTTATATTATTCATTACAAATTTATAATTACTCGACTATTTAGCTTAATAATTTTTTTTAATTGCGCCTTTGTGCGGTTAAAAAATATATAACAAAATTTGTTAAAAACTGGATAAATTATTTCTAATTTCGAGATTTTGTTTTTATAATGGAGAAACCAAAAATATTATACAAGGATTTTTTTCTAAAATTGATAACATCGATTAAGATACTAAATGTTTGTTAATAATGCTTCATATCTTAATGAGTAACGTATTGATAAGCAGCAGACACAAAAAAGGCTCGTCAGATGATATATAATAATGTAATGATATATAAAATAATGTAATGATATATAAAATGTAATTTTTATATCGTCATCTGCCTCTTTCTTCCTCTTTTTATAAATTCAAATTATTTTCGTTTGTGTTATTTATTTATATTGTTTATTATAAATTTATAATTACTTGACTATTTAGGTTAATGGTATTTTTAATTGCGCCTTTATATACGTTGAAACATGTCTCGCAAAACTTGTTAAAAACTTGATAAATTACTTTTAATTTCGAGATTTTATCTTCATAGCCGAGAAGCAAAAAAAATGTTATACAAAGATTTTTTTAAATTGACAACATTGACGACTGAGATGCAAAATATCTGTTATACCTAATAATAATAAACTTAATAATAATAATAAACAATTAATAAACTTTTGACATCTTAAGGATATGGTGCATCGATAAGCAGCAGAGTAAGTTTGCATAAAAAAAAATTAACGCGAGTGCAGTTTCAAGGTATAGCACTGCAACTTTTAGGAAAGAGGCGTTAACTCGGTATCCTTCTCCCCCC
>VBVR01005278.1:0-12459 GCA_011638315.1 Tetramorium parvispinum | reverse complement strand
CACACATATATATATGTATATATGATATATGCGATATATATTATATCGACATATATGTATCAATATACAAGTTATCGCGGATAAACAGATTAACCGCGATAAAACTTTTTCATAAAAAAGGAAGAAAGAATGATAACATAAAAGTTGATAACATGCATTTATCATTGCTCTTAATCCTTTTACTTTAATCAGAGTAAATTAAAAATTTATTTAAAGTAACAAAACGATTAAATGTAAGGCAAAATTTTGAATATTTAGTAATTATATAGATTAATAAAAGATTAACAATAAAAATTGATATTTGTTGATTATCAGCGATTAACTATCAAACAAATTAAATCTTACTGCAATAATTTTTTTGCTACATATTTCACGTAGGAAAAATAAGCGCATTAAAGCATTTAAACTTTATAAATTTTTAAAGTAATATTGAGGCAGCGATGGAAGAAATTTTATGTATATATACATAAAATTGTTATATAGATATTTTAGTGCTGTAGAAAAATTGCACGTTAAAATATTGGTATCTATGTAAATTTATTTATTTCCAAAACAATTAGGTGAACGTTTAGGCGAAAACTGAAATATGATCTTATCGAAAAATCGTTATATTGTTCAAATTTCGACAAGAGGCAAATTAAATCCAATTTGAATCTTACATCCTCAAGGAGATGATAAGAATCAAAGAAACTAAATTAAAGGTATTTTCTCTTATACATTATAAAAAGATATATATATATATATATATACCATTCTCTTTTCTCTTATCTAATATTTTTTGGATTTATCTTCCAACGCTGACGTTAAACAAAAATTCTCGAAAAAATCTCGAGAAAAACAATCGATAATTAAAATTACTAAATGAATTAATAGTTTGATTCGTCTCAATCAGGAACTAATTTCATTAATTAATAAGGCTAGAACTAGGAAGTAGAGCATGGGTCATAAGACAGGCAGCAAACTGTGAGAAGGCCGATTTAACATGACCCTCCAGGTTCTGCCCGAATATTCTTTGCTCCATCATTTCAATGAGACCTGATAGAAGATCCAATCCTCGAAAAAAGATGGAACAAAAGCGCGATCTTTCGTAAACGTGACCGGCACGCATAATTGAGATAAGACTTCTTCGTACATCTTCAAGGATTCTGGACAAGACGCGCCATTTCCCTACATGTAAAAACAAATATTAAACAATGATGAATTTACATCATATATGCATTATCTAAAATTTTATTGTAGTTTTATCAATAAAATGTAGAAGTATCTATTATTCACTTTCGGTTCAAGTCAAAATCACTTTATTGCATAATACATGGAATTAAATGAGCTTTAAATAAGGATACTCACATGCGTCATATATTTACCAGTAGACTTCAACACCTTCATAGAAGAGTTGAGAATCAGTCTAATAAAATCCCAGGCATCACCATGTGGCGTTGTGCTAATAGGAATGTCTGTCAGATCGCCGAAGACGTAATCAAATTGCCGTCCTTCTTCGATCATATGGGCTAATGCTTTCACACAATCGCCGACAATGATCTAAAAATTATTATTATTATTATTATTCCTCTGTGACTCTATAAGATATCATAAAAATTTACGGAAACAGATTCAGATGTTCAGATAGGAAAATGTTTGGTTCTTAGAATTTAAGGTGATGCTGGATCACATCAGCACTCGGCTCGGCTGACGCTCGAACTTGGTCGAGGTCGATAACAGAGATCGGAATTTTAAGCTATAATATTATAAATTATCAAATTGGCTTTACAGAATACAAAATCTTTTTACAGGATTAAAGTACGTTTAAAAATGAACCACGAGTACCGATTTCATATCAATCATTGGTCTGTTTACTGTTCCACATGTACACTGCGTAGGTGCACGTAAATAAAGTAAGATCGTCAATAAATCTCTCTTATTAGAGATCTGTTCGAGTTTTTATCGTTACCACAGTGTTCGTTATTCCTGTCCGAGATCTGCTGTGACACAGTTTATGTGCCTAACTTCATATATTTTTTATATGAGTGGATGTTTCTGTGTGTTGACAGCTCAAGAGTACAAAAGGTACTGTTCACAAAAGATAATTAATATAATTGTTTAATTTTACTCCTTTTTTTATCTTTAATTGTGCACAGCAGAGGTTGTTCTCGTTCGTACTTTATACCTGTCAAAGTATTTTTTATCCGTAAAGCCAATTCGATGATTTCTTGTTCATTACAAAATGGACCTGTAATGTCGGTATCCAGCATCCCCTTAAGCGCTTGAAAATCTAAAACGTAGCTTACTTCATAATTATCGCCCTTTCTCTTGTCTAGGCAGTCGCCACATATGCTCCGCATATGCTGGCTACAGGCTTTCATTACGATGTCATCAATCTACAAGAAATGTATATATAAACAGATGGTATTACACCGTACGTATAATTCATGTGTGAAATTCGATTCACATACCTCCAACATCGTAACAAACTTCGGTTTTTCCTTCAATAATTCCCATAATAGGCCGCCGTCGCCACCACCGAGTATCACTATCTCCTTTCCAACGTAATTTTCCTTGCCTCGTTGCATCAGCGTTTCTGTGTATATAAGATCTGCCTCGGACATGTCTACAGAAGAATTTCTAGTAAGTTGTAAATAATAGGCCAAGTTATAACATAATACGACTTACTTTGCAGCTCGTCGAGTACCAGTAGATTGCCTAGCGATTTGGAGTGCACAATTTGTACCTTCTGATACGGTGATCTAGCCTCGAACACGAGCTTGTCGATGTCATACTCCAGCAGTCGCTCGTCTTAAATAAGAGTAATGTTTATCGATTATTTAATATTTGTATCACCATTTTTGTAATGTCAATTTAAAAGCATGCTTCTATACATAAGAAGAACATTGCGAAGAGTAGAAAACAAAGGAATCGCAAGACAAAGCTGATAACACGCATGGGAACGTTAGCAGTTCATAACTAGATGAAAGAATGATGTGAGGAGAAGTTGTAAAAGATTAACTAAATTTTAAGATTAATTAAAACTGGGCGCTTTGTCATGCAAGAACAGAACAAAAATAATGTCCTCGGGATTAACGCGGAGAGACGTTCCAGACTGAACCGAGCCGAGCGCAGATGTCTGCATATTACTAACGAGTAATATGCGTCTAGAATCATAGAATTCGCCAAGTCTAAGCTTTAACTGTGAACATCACATTTTAAATCGATTATTCGTAGCTCTCAATGAGTTTTCATCTTCTAAGCACTAAATATACAACTTTAGAACAGTCTTCATAACATATTTTTCGTAAGAGACAAAGCTGAGACACACGTGAGGACATTTATAATATTCATATTTACGAGTCGATGTACAATATTAAGTTTCCAATCGAATCGAGCTCTTTAAGTATAAGCAGTTCCGTTGTAAGAGCGGCCGTTAGCTGGTCCGTAAACATAATTATAAATAAAAACTCACCGGCGGTAGGAAAGTATCTCTCAAAAGGTCCACCGCGTTTAATTGGAGTAAGTGTGTGCGACCGTGTAGCGGTTGCTGCTGTCTGTAACGCCGCTTCCAATTCTTTGGCCAACTACCATAACCGGCCATCATGATCATCATCATCATCATCATGATCACCATCATCATCATCATCATCATCATCATCATTATCATCATGATCATCATCATCATCATCATCATCATCATCATCATTATCATCATCAAGCCGAACCAATGAGAATTGAACAGAACAAAGACACTATCTTGTAAAACGGAATCGCTACACTCCTTGTTGTTAAGGAAGCTAAAAAAAGGTGTTAAGATCTGGCAAGCCATGATATATGGCAGGGCTTATTTTTGACTAACAAAATGGTACGTAACAAGCGATAAAAAAACGGATCAAGGTAGCTGTGTCTGTGTATGATTTGTATTATTGTAGCCGTACGACTAAAAGTGACGATCCGAAAATTTACTAAACTTTAAAAATTCAATAATTCCCGAACTCGAAAATTCAAAAATAATATATTGGAAGAAGAGAGGTGAGCCATTATGAAAAGAATAAATTTAAATTTTGTAATTATGTACTGTAAAAATATTACGTATATTTCAACTGTATCTGACAAAATTTCAATTTTTAGCAAGTGTCGTGTAGTTTTATACTGTATAGATATCTTAACAGAATTTTAATTTACAACGTATAAGAGAGAAAGAAAAATTTAATAGACTTCAACGATAATAATTTATAATGCAAGTCACAGTTACATCAGATTCTTTGGTTGCTTTTCGAATGAACGAATCCTTCCTTGGATTTCTTAACTTCTCGAATTCTTAGATTTTATAACAAAATTACACTCTACTGCATTGCAGTGTATCGCTTAAGAACTTTTATTCGTACGACCGAAGAAAGGCAAGAGAACAATTATACAAGTAAATACGTATTTAAATATTATGCATATTTCAATGAACAATCAAAACTTTTTTCATGAGCGAACTGAGTGCTGGGTAGAAAAATTTGGGCTAAACGTAACAGTGCTGGGAACAAAATTAAGTCAGCATTCTTGGCAAGCGGCCTATCCTAAATATCTATTAGTGACAGTTAATAGCGATATATTGTAATTCTCTATGCCAAATATCTTATGAAATAAATCTACAAGTATGTAAAATATGTAGTTGTGTTAGGAGAAGTAAACGAGGAACAAAATCTAATTGAGGGAAAGCATTTTCTACCTGATAGTGTCAGATAGAGGTCATATATGGTTCCTCGTCTTACTGGCGGTAAACGCTTGCTGCGCTGGCTGTTCAAAGCCATGGCAACATCAGCTTCCAAGTATCGCCACTGCTACAACGTTCTGTCAGTTATTTCCTACTTCCGTTATAAAAAAAAATTCTTTACAGGTTGTTAAAAGAAATGGTTCGGGACTGATGAGTATATTCAGCGAGTACTCAGAAACCGAGTAAAGAATACTCAACTAGCAAAATGAATTTTTCTAGCGTCGCATGTATTTTTCCAGATATAATTATATCTTATCACATTTAATTATGATAAGATAATTCGTTCTTCGCAGCTACAGCTATTTGTCCTACAAACTCGAACATATTTCCCCGATTCTATGATTTAAGTAGAGTTCGTAAATGTTCAAAAGGTTTCTCAAGGTTCAGTTATCGCATGCGTTTTGTATCTAAATATAAACACGGCGAAATTATATTGGTATTAATCTTTGATAGAGGCAAGTTGTGCTTGTGTTAAAATAGAAACTTGCATTTAACACAGATAAAATTTCTCAAACTACTGTGGAAATATTAATGAGTTAATCGGAAGTTAGATTAAAACTTGGTGTGATGGAAGAACCGGTTTAAGAATCAGCACATCTATTATAATATATACGTATGTACATTCGTTCTCTGAATATCTGTTTATACATTCAGTAGTGGAATTTTCGACTGATTCAAGATCACGAAAGAGAAAACAAATAGTGACCGAGTTACAAATACAACAGAGCATACTCCTTATCTATAAACATGATGCTATTATTAGCTAATATTTGTCATCCTACAGGCTCATACCATATAGATTAAGTACCTTTTACTCAGTTTAATGAGCCCAATTATATTCCTTAAGTCTCGAACCCTTTTTTTCAACAACTTGCATTTTATTGCTTCATGTCGCACTTTAAATTTTATCACGTAAAAATTGATACGCTAATCATAATTAAGTTTGTCAATTTGTTGCAATATCTTCTCGAATAAAAAAAAAACTCATGTTCGTAACTTTTTCTTTCTCTCTGAGAATTTACAATGTTATGTGAACTGTTTATTTTTATCTTCTTTCTTAATATTTCTGAAGAGATTGATAAAGTGATTATAAAACCCTGCCTAGAAGGGTGAGTGATGTTTCTCAAAAGCGTCCGTTCATCAACAGATATTTTCCTGTCGCATGTTTTTAGCAAATTGTTCAATTTTGCGTATACATACCTCAAAAGTTAAGAGCGCCTCCTGGTCGTCCTGCTTGTAATACTCGATGTTTAACGTAATCAGACCCTCCGTGTACCCTCTGACAGTGATTAGACTGCCCCTAGGTCCGGTATATAAAACGAGCAAACTGCCGTCGATGTTAGACTCTGTCAGTGGCTTGAGACCGGTGAAATGTTCCGCCAGGACGTTCGCGATCGCCGATTTCAGGCCCGATCTCTTCTCCATATCGGCAATTACGCTACTGGACACCGTGAAGTCCAGGAGTACGGTATGGGCCACCATTGCTTCTGGAATGTGCGAACACAGATGTAGGATGTGAAGTCAATTCCGAGGTAGAGAGACAGAGAGAGAGCGAGAGAGACGGCAATTTGCCTCATATACTTGTTCAAGGCCTCGTCACGCGGGCGATAAATTGTCAGTGAGTCACAGGTCACGGGAAACTAATTAACATGCGAATATCTTTTCCCTTCCGCTTTTTTTTCTTCCCCCCCCCCGGCTACTTATTTTCCATCGCGATAAATCCCATCCTAGCTGCGTGCGGAAGCTAAAGGCTGAACGGCACGAGGTGTCCTTAATGTCGCGAGCACGCTCCGAGAAAACACATTACATAATTAATCCCGTAGGAAATAAGGCACGTTGCCAGCGGTCGCGCGCTTAACGTAATTGGCACCGCGCGACCCGTCGATAATCGACGGGTGATTCATTAGCCGCCGGTCACTCACTTTTGTTTATACTCACGTAATTGTGCGATAACGTTTGTTGCTCGGCCTGTTCCGGCGTTGCGCCTGGTTGCGCCAGTGTGTTGCTCCCAGACGTGCGTGAGGGCGAAATGACGCATGCACACACTGGCACGATATTACGCGCAGGTTATCGGGTGCGCACGAGTGCGCTCTCTCCGCACGATAGTCATCTGGAGTATTCCCTTGTATTCCCCTGGCTGGCGATTTCCGTTCGATCGCGCTGGCGTGGATTACGATGTATCGCGAGGTATCGCGATAGCTTGAAGCTCGAGCCGATTCAAACGCATGTCTCGTGGCACGTTGTTACATATTTATTAATAATTATTAACATCGAACATCAATTTAACTTCCGTATACAATAATAAGGTTTTCTTAATCGTACTGTATACTAACAGTGAAAAAAATAATTTGTCGGGCAATTGAAGGCCCAATAATACAAGTCCATCGCTCTTCGACGCGGTTAGTGTGAGATGTATGGATGTAACAAAATTTGAAATTATTGTTAAGAAAAAATGCAGAGTTGTATGCAAACAAAAGATTTAATCAACAGATTTATTATAAGATTCATTGGAGCTTATTCCATTAAAACTGTTCACTTTTTACCATAACATAATATTCTCTCCCATATGCTTCACGAACATGAGAAAAGTTCATGTATTTTATACATATGTGCGGTGAAACATCTATTTACTAGACAATATATTATATTATAAACACTATATAAAACCAAACAAAAAATTATACAAAATTTTTTACATTCTCCATTAAGTTATAAGGTTAATCATAAAAAAATAGCGATTAATCACGTAAATTAACAAAATGCATTTTACAGATGCATTTGAAGGCGCTTCATGGTATTGGCTGCGTTATAATTTCTCCTCCGTGTAATTAAAGTCCTGCAACAATATATGCATTTGTTCTTTTTTATCTTTTCGACTCATATGAGTATCCGATGGAATTTTCCTGTTACTGATCGATTGAAAGTATGGAAAGTTACACACAGTGATGTAACATGAGACATTCTTTTCTGAGCGTCTATCGAAATACACAAATACCAATCCACAAAAATCAGGTAAAAGAGGCAATCGTAACTGCAGACGATGCACAGTTTCGCTTTATTCGCCTTAATTATAAACATGTAAATCAATATTAGACAATTATATCTGTTCTCTGAGAACTTATACTTCATGAATTATGATCATTGTTTTTCCTTCACCTTCCTATGTCATCCTTTTTCCACATCACATCATTATTTATACCAATACATTTTTATTCAACACTTTTACAATGATTACAAATTCAATTCAATTCAGCCCATTTACATTTATGTATGAATATGTAAATTATGATTTAATATCGTTTTTGTACCTTCATCGCAGCTTTAAATCCGACTGTGGCAAGCACTCCAAGACCGAACATGAGCATATATGATAAATATTTCATAATAGGGTAATTACGTCTTCTTTCGATCATACGTCTAAGCAACGCCAGGTTTGCGTCGGAATAGGGCGGAAAACGGGCTCTGAAAAACATATTTTTTACTTGATACTGAAAGACTAAGTTTTGTTAAATAATATAGCAACATATACTATTCTGTAATGTGAAATGTACAATTGTCTGATTATATGAAACAAGATTCACTTACTTGGCCACCTTCTCTGCAATTTTATTATAATTCCGAATCAAACAACCTTTCTTATGTGTGAATGTGTCGAACGTAAATTTTCCATGGTAGGCTCCCATACCAGAATATCCTACTCCTCCAAAAGGTAGAGTCTCAACTGAGGAAATAATATAAGGTAATCATACATGGAATAATATACAGAACAAAATATGACATTAATTCTTGTTATATAAATACATAATTATCATTTTTATTTTTGTTAGTTTGTCTTATCCATCAATCTTCATCAAGGTTTCAACTAAAGGTGTTTTATATTAATAAATCAAAAATTATAAATAAAGCAATAATTACATATATACAAGTTTTCCCCGTTAAATTCAAATTTAATGGGGAATTTAATAAAAAAAAGTTAAAATAATAACATATATTCTTGAATGAATGTTGAGAATGTAATAGTTTTTAAATAAATAATTAAAATTGGCCATTTACAAGCTTGACAAATTTAAAAATATAGCGTTGTGCATAGCAACATTACATAACGTATTTATACTAACATATATCACATCTTCAACAATCATCAATGAATGAGTACTCGATTTTATCATGTATTAAATCTTTGCAGAATTAACGGTGAACATAGATTAGTACATGCAAAATATAATAAAGCAAAATACAATTAAGCAATTAAGAAATAAAAATAAAAAGCTTGTATTGCAGACCTGATGGACTCATTAAAGTTCATTACACTGCAATTCAATTTAGAGAAATTTAATACATATTTAATACTTTGTTAATAGAAGCAACGTAACAATATTATTTGAAAAAAAAGAAAGCTAAGACATACACATAATAATTTATAACAGGAAATTTAGTATAACACATTGCTGTAAGAAAAACTACCTGCTGCATGTAATATCGTATCATTAGCAATAGTGCTGCCGCTAGACGTATTATTAATAATCAAGGACATAGTTTCCTTGTCCTGGCTAAATATATACAACGCTAATGGCTTCTCCCTGTATGTTAAATAATTAATGTAAGAACGTCAATATCATTTTTTCTTTTGCAAAATGTGTATTTGTGAGTAGATTTGTATATGTGAGTATGTGTATGAACATGTGCGTGTATGATTATATGTACGCGTACTGTCACGCGTTGCGAGTAATAATGAGTTATTGATGAATTCTGATACTCTGATACTCTTATAATTGCAGATCGTTAAGTTTATACAATATTAATAATATGTGGGTCTAATTTTTCTTCTTAACGTCAATTTCATGTTAACACTTATTTGGATATTTATAATTTTATAATAACCATCACCATTTTCAGGTGCATACTATTACTATTACCTGAACAATATATACAATTTAATAGTGCAAAGTTTCCGCGTTTGAAATCTTATATACAAGTAGACAATAGAAGATTTATATACAGACTACAGAAAGAGATAATGAAAATCTATTTCTGTCACAAAAAGGAGATATAGTACAAGGTTTCTTCAGCAGTCATCACACCTAAACCAGAAGAAGAGCACGAGCATGCAGTATATGCTTGTTTTAATCAGAGAAAAGACTATATTCTTAATTCTAAGATATTCCTGGTCCCTCATGCAGTTTGAGAAATCAATTTGTACAATTACTAATCGCATTTACGTGCACTTTCTGCCCGATAAGAAGACCTTTTCGACAGAACAAATAATAGCATCGTAAACACGAAAGCAAAATACTCTAAAAAAGAATTATAATAGGACTTGTCGATCTCCATAGCAAGTTTCTCTTTCACCGAAGTAAACAGACCCGATAAAGACAATACTTCCGTCACCTAGAATCCGGACTCACCGGCATATTGCAATACCGTGTCGTTGACACACACGGCTCCACTGCTGACTTGGTCTATAATTAGATCTTGTACCCTCTTGCTCGTGGAAAATACGTACAGTACGAGTGGGCTTTCACTAGATGCGAAAAACTAATTACTTCATACCGTTCCCTTGTACAATAGTGAACTCGTGAAATATATGAATGCATGAGAGAATGAAAGAATTTACCCTATGGAATTTTTTCGGTTATGTTTACATGAAAGTAAGAAACTTCCAAAATTATAAAAGATTTCGGATTACAAAATTCCGGATAATTAAAATATTCTAGTTATAGAACTATAAATTAAAAACGTGCGATATTTCAAACGAGATCATCTGCATCATATGCATTTGTTATAATTTCTTGTTCATAATATCTAAGTCTAATAACATACCGATTGTTGATGAATTTAATTGCTTCGTATGCATTATTAATATTTATTATAGGCAATATCGGTCCAAATATCTCATCTTGCATAATGGGATCCGTTGGTTTGATATCAACAAGTACTGTAGGCGAAATAAACTTTTCCGCAGGATTCATCTCGCCACCGATAGCAATCTTATTTTTATCGTTTAAATAATTGATAAGTCGCCTAAGTATAGAAGAAATAGTTATTATTTAATTTCTCAAATTATTTTTAAACAATTAAAATTGCAATCATTATTTGCCTTAAAAATAAATATATTAAGTGTATGCGATATATGGTAAAACTTACTGATAATGTTTGTCAGTAATAATGCGCGCCAAATCGGGACTTTCTTGAGGATTTTCACCATACCATTCCTTTAAAATCTTTTTAGCTTCCTCAATAAATTTTTTCTGTACCTCGGGTGTGCATAACATATAATCGGGCGCAATACACGTTTGGCCAACATTGATGCATTTACCCCATAAAATACGTTTTACTGCCATTGGCATATCCACTGTGTTATCTATATATACGGGACTGCAAATCATTGTGTTATTCAATGCAATTTTATTTTTAAAAAAAAGTTTTGAGGAAAATATAATTAAAATTGCATTTAGCATATTTTTACATTTTTTAAAAATATCTCTTTACCTCTTTCCACCCAACTCTAATGTAACAGGTGTGAGAAATTCATTAGCAGCTTTTCGTACGATTTTTCCAATCATGGAGGATCCAGTATAAAAAATATAATCAAAACGTTGCTTCAGTAACTCTGTCGTTTCTGAGACTCCTCCCATTACTACACGGCAACATTCCTGTTTACAAAAAATACTATCAATCAAATTATTGTTCTTTTTTTGGTAAGCAAATCGTTCGAGACAATTTTATTTTAACGAATATATTGCTAAGATAAAACTCTTTTTTTCAAACTAATGCATCAAAATGTAATTAAATGAGATGAGAAAAAACAAAATTGTCATCTCATTCTCCAATACGCAATTCTTATGAGTCATCATTATGTAACAAAGTGCCTTATAACAAAGTTCAATTCAAGCAATTCAATTTCAATTTACTTTTATAAGTTTACTTTCTTTAACTTGATAAATAAAAGAATAATAATTTATGATGGAATGTCTTATGGGGATACAGGATATTAAAAAATTTGCGAATAAAAAAAATTGTCACAATGGGAAAATTCTTGAATTTTTAAATAATAACCTTTGCGATTTTCTATTAACAGTTGTCTTCTAACAGCAATTTGTAAAATATGAGGTTTTAAAATTGAAATATAAAGAATTTGAAAAGCAAATTTTCACATACCGTGTCTAAATATTTTGGAATGGTTTCGTATAAATATTTTGCTGTTGACGCTGCAATTTCGGAAGGTTTCAGAATCACACAATTACCAGCTGCGATTGCGCCCATCATAGGTAGTAAATTCAATTGAACAGGATAATTCCACGCACCCATAACTAGTACAACTCCATAAGGATCTTTCCGGATTTCCACTATATCGAAAAAGTTCGCCAGTGACTTTTTCGGCTGCAAAATATCGTAATCTCGAATGTTCGTACTCTAAACTATAAAAGCCGTCTGATAAACGGGAATAAAAAAGGTCTGCTCTTATGCAACAAAAAAAATTGCATTTAAATTACCTTTTCTGCTGCTGTCCATTCTTTAATATGCATGAGCATGTACTTAATCTCTTGGAGTGTATAATCGATTTCCAATGCAAATGTTTCGAACTTGCACTAAGAAATAATTGAACATTATTAAAAATAATAATACCATTAGAAGTTAATATACACAAACGATTGTCTTTATATATATATATATATATATATATATATATATACAATATATATGTATAATCA
>VBVR01005277.1:1885-12462 GCA_011638315.1 Tetramorium parvispinum | reverse complement strand
TACCTAGTTCACGCATGCGCAGTTGGTTTTTATCCACGATGACATCAAAAGTGCCGACAGAGAGTTGCGCTACTGTATATACTGTGATACAACACAACTTTGTCGCTGCAATCTTTTTTCATGTGCACAAGCTGCCGCTGTAATAGTTTAGCGACAAAAGTCGTCACGTGATCATTTTTGTCGCTCAAACGATCAGTTTCAGCGGCACGTGAAAATGCACCTTTATTGTAGGCGACGTGTTCTGCGAATGCATTGTAGACGACGCATAAAGGCTGATTTATAGAGACCGTAAACTGTTAACTTGGGCCGTAACTGTAAAGTTGTTTGACCAATCACGTCATTCGATTTCGTTGTGCGTACTTACGCATTGGTCGAAATTTTAAGGTTTCAGCATAAATTAATAGTTTACGGCCTCTATAAATCAGCCATTGAGTGAAAGTTCTGATTTGCTTCTGCTTTTCTGCTAAGATGTGAAGCTGGCCTTAGCTTTACCGCGTCCTGTGTGCAGGAGCCATTACGCCCATGTGAAGCCAGCCTCACTGCGATATCGTATTCGCGGACGAGTGTCAAATCGAGTTTACACGCATCGAGTATAGAATACGCGTCGACGCGTATCGCACTATCTCGCTCTTCGTATCTCATATATATCACGTTTGTTGATGCTACTCGTCTCTCTCGCGATTATTTTAACGGGCGGCAAAAGCGTGTAGACGCCGGCATCTCGGCAGGAGGTTCCTCATATATAATTGCGATTCGGCGTCAACTCGGCATCGGTAGTCGCGCGCGTCGCGGGAAATCTCTAGGGGCCAGGATCGCGGAGGGTCTCTGTGCGCGACACACTCACGGACGGTCGGACGTTGTCATTTGAAAACGGAAGCCATCTTGTGGCCGAGGCTCCCATATCATACGGGGAATAATAGTTCCACGGCTATTTGTTTCGATAAATTGCTTCGTATCACATCAAATACGTCTAGACTATGCATGAACCATTTTATCACATGTTCACATAGCCATGGCTGCGACAAGAAAGTTGCAAGGTGAGGAGAAAGTGTTTCCAGCGTGTTTACATTTGGATAGAGTCGCCGTCCGTTCCTGTCGCGACCCGCGACCCCTCAGTCTGGACGGGTTGCTCGGCCGTCTGGCTCGCCGGTCTCCCGCGATTCCGTCGCCGACGCGTGTGTGCGATACGTGCCGACTGGCTGGGTCGCGACGCGCGGCCCGTACGCGCGCTTCCCGGCGTACGGTGTTTCCCGTGAGCCGCGTCACAGTCTACGCCAAATGGCTACGAAGCGGATCTGGCCTGACCGCGACACAGGCCAACCGATTTTATCTTCGCTTTCTCTTGCTTGTCTCCCTGCGATCGCTGGAACCTCCATCGTGGACGCGGCGGCTTTTTATTTTGTCGGCATAACCTTTAAAAAAGCTGTAAACTTCAGCTCTTTAATTGATCGCGGTGGCGCGAATCCCAAGTCGTATTAGATCCTCTTTCCGCAGGCTTGCTATGGAATATAAATTGCTATCTATGGATGGACATAGAATACGAATGTTAATCTTATCCTGAGAGAATCGTGCGAGACTAAAGAGTTTTTCTATTATAACTTTCTATTGTAATATGTTGATTATGTATACTTTGTCCTCTTTGCTCCTCGCTTATTTTTATATTCTAATTTGCAAGGATCGTATTTATAATTTTGTTCTCCTTTTTTCTTTCTAAAGATTCTCCTGCAAATATATATGTGAAATGTATAAGCTTCATGATTTTTAATCTTATTTTACTTGAAGAATAAATAAGATAATTATTAACACTTAAAATTTATCGTACAATAAAAAATCAAATGATTTAATTCTTGAAAATATATGATTGGTTTATGAATAATAAATTCATTTCAGAATAAATTAAGAAATGAAGCGGATTGATATATAAATTTTCCTTATTTTATGAATTAAAACAATATATATTTTACATGAAGGAAATGTAAGACAGTCTATTAATTTATATATATATATATATATATGTGTTTTAGGTGAAATAGACCGGTGCCTTAAAAAAGTAACGGAAGGTGTGGAAACCTTTGAAGATATCTGGCAAAAAGTTCATAATGCCACGAATAGCAATCAGAAGGAAAAGTACGAGGCTGATCTCAAAAAGGAAATCAAGAAACTTCAAAGGTTACGCGATCAAATTAAGAGCTGGATCGCGTCGGGTGAAATAAAGGATAAGAGTACACTGCTCGATTATCGGAAGTTGATTGAAACTGTTAGTATATTTGTTACACATGCTTCTCACGCTCGAGTTAGAATTAAATAATTAAGATCAGTTATATAGTAAATGTTTTGTGCTTTATAGCAAATGGAAAGATTTAAAGTTGTAGAAAGAGAGACGAAAACAAAGGCTTATTCTAAAGAAGGTTTAGGCGCTGCTCAGAAATTGGATCCAGCTCAGAAGGAGAAAGATGAGGTTACTAGTTGGCTCGCCAATTCTATAGACGCTCTCAATCTGCAGGTACCAGTTTTTACATTGATAACATGTTGGAGCATCATGAATAGCGATCGAGTACAAGTTGCTGTAACACGTTACTTTTGGTGTAGATGGATACATTTGAATCGGAAATAGAATCGTTACAAGCAGGAAAGAAGAAAAGGATAGACAAAGACAAGCAAGATAGAGTGGACGAGTTGAAGGCAAAGTTGGATAAACACCGCTACCATATCCGTAAATTGGAGACGTTATTACGTATGCTTGATAATATGTCTGTCGAAGTCAACACAGTAAGCGTTTTCAGATTGGCATAATATGAAGCGTAACTCGTACAACGAGTCATTTGGTAATTCCCCTATTAATTTTCATGTGAAATTGTCAACAGATTAAGAGGATAAAGGACGATGTCGAGTATTACATCGAATCTTCGCAAGATCCCGATTTTGAAGAAAACGAATATATTTATGATGATATTATCGGCCTCGATGAAGTTGAGTTATCCGGAGTTGGCATCCCATCATCAGCAACAACGGATAGTAACAACAGCAATGAAACCGGAGGAACGCCAACCTCAACCAATTCCTGTACTTCGCCTATACCGTCACCATCGTTGAGCTCGACTATGCATAATCATTCGAGCGATAGTTCTACAGATAATGACAAGAAAACTAAGGTGCGGATCCTTTCAGTCTCTGTTCTTCGAGAAAGTCGTGAAGAGAATCGATATTTTGTTTTCGAAGGAATCGAGAAGTACAGATCGATAAGCCTTGTCTGAGGATCTGTTTTGGATATATGGAGCATCGTCTCTGACATCTCGTTTGATTTCAGCCTGTGAAACCGACAGCAGTTAGGCCGCTACTGAATACGCAAGCGAGCATTCCAACCACGGGAAGCACTGCCACCATAAAATCGAACATGTTATCGAGCAGCACTCCAAGCAAAACCATTCCCATGACACCTAGCCATAGCTCGCCTAGTTCTACGAGCAATCACATTGCCACGACTAATGCCGGCAATTTCGCCACTGTAGCTGCCTCGCACAGCAATTCGCAAGCCATACATTCTACCTCCAACAAAACATCCAGTAAGACATTTCATGTATTCATATACCATACCACTCATGTAGCGTGGATACTGTTACTGTTATTTACTGTTAAAAGATCAATTCGCGCTCTTATAGTCGATAGATAACATCTCTATTTTTGTTCCACAGCTCACAACAGCGAGAATAATATCTTGTCATCGTCATCTACGTCCAGCGTTACGTCGAATGTGCCACAAACGGTTGCGCAACAGCACAATAATAATCCGGCGCCGGCACAGACGACGCACGTATTGCACAGTCAGCAGAGTCAGAACCACAATAGCGAAACGGAAATGACTACTCCGGTACCGCCATCTTCGTCTCCGCAGTCGTCGGTCAGCAGTAGATCGTCGCCGATGCCCACAAACTCCTGCTCGCCAGCACCGTCCACTGCCAATGGTCTCATCCCTAAGCTTCCAGATGGAAGCATGTCCTCTCTAAAATCCATTGCCCAACAAGTAATTGTCCGAGCAGGTCTCGAGATACCACCTTCCGAGCCGAATAGAAACATCTTTGACAGTGCCAAGACGAGCAACAGCAGTAACAGCAATGCCACGTCGGAAGCACACATTCCTCCGCTGCTTGGAGTCGCGCCCCTGGGGCCCGTGCCACTACAGAAGGAACACCAGCTGCAATTCCAAATGATGGAAGCCGCCTACTATCATATGCCACATCCGTCTGATTCGGAAAGATTACGTTCGTATTTGCCGAGAAACACATGCACCACGCCACCTTATTATCAGCAGGTACATTTCCTAAGCGTTTTACCATCTTCGATCTGATGCTAAGTCCGTAATTCGCTTCCCGCACGCGACCAACGACTCCGTGGATTGACGCACGTGCTTCGTTCAGGTTCAGCTTCCCCATTCGGACACCGTGGAGTTCTTCCAACGTCTTTCTACGGAAACTTTGTTCTTCATATTTTATTATATGGAGGGATCTAAAGGGCAGTATTTAGCAGCAAAGGCTTTGAAGAAACAAAGTTGGAGGTTTCATACTAAGTATATGATGTGGTTCCAGAGGCACGAGGAACCGAAAGTTATTAACGAGGAATACGAGCAGGTTAGTGTATCTTTTTTCTACTCCATTTTTAAAAGAGTAATTTATCTATAGGAATCATTAAGGAATAAAATAGGAATAAACTGATCATTTAGTAGTACATTTTCCTAGGCGTGATATCTGGCGCGCCAATATCTGCTTCTATAAAGATTACTTGCGTTTCAGGGAACGTACATCTATTTTGACTACGAAAAATGGGGACAGAGGAAAAAAGAAGGATTTACTTTCGAATACAAGTACTTAGAGGACAGAGATCTGAACTAACAGTTCTGTCGCTTTGAAATGCACCGTTCCTGCGTACCGGTATTGTGTTATCTGAACTTTCACGGAAGATAATTCTGTTCGGTATAAAATCGGTAGAGTCTAATATAAAAGCAAAAAAAGGCAGTTTAAAACGAAAAACAAATTTGTGCATAGAAGGCAATGAAAGCATTTCATTACATTTCGATGCTGCGACGACAAAATCTTAATCCTTTTTTTCGACGAAAGATAGATGAAACGAAAAAAAGAGTGAAAAAACAAACATAAAGATTATAAGGGAGATCCATATAATTATTGTAAATGATAATGAAAAGCAAAAGAGATTGAAGGAAAGGTGAAGCAAGAATCACATGCAGAAACACATGGAATGATTCAGTGTGCTGTGTGATAATAGGAAAGAATGAAAGAAAGAGAGCAAGAGAGAGGGAGAGAAAGGATGATATACTTGCTGGCGACTGACTCTGTAATACCAGTACAAACATGCGTGCGGCCCGTCTGCCGTTTGGCGGTAAGGTGGAGGGCACTCATGCTATGGTATGTCTTAATGTTAGATTATAAGTAGCCTTTTTGTATAAAGTGTATCGAGGTATAAAACCCTTAAATTGAATTAATGTACAGAATGTGTAGAAATAGTGAATAATAATATTATGGAATATATTTTATTTCTCATTTGAATGAAACCTAAGTTGTTTCGATTTTTCTCACGCACTAGCACATCATCTCAACCTATGTGTGGAAAAAAACATTCCATCCATCGTGATTAGAACTCCGCTTTCGAAATAGGTTACTTATATGCGTTCTAACGATTGATAAGGCCGGGGCTCGTCGTCGAAGTTTTAAGATTGTACCACGTATTATTAACAGTAGCGTGCTAGGCTAAGCTTTTCATGCTACACACTTTGCAATCCTTGGATTATAATATTTTACAAGCATTTCAACTTTACTAACTCGTCGAGTGACGTTAATCGCTGTCGACGTGCATGTGCGTATCTGTTTTTATCGAGAATCGCAGAGAGAAATTATGTGCGAATTTATATCATAAACACTATCAGTGTGTATGTGTGTGTGTGTGTGTGTGTGTGTATATGTATACACACGCCACATACACACTACCTATACAGCAATGCTAGCATGTGCATTAATGTCCAAATAAATTGCTGATACTATGAAACATTGTTGCAAAACGAAATCAAGTAACGTTAATAATTGTTTGCATAATTTGCAAAAACAAAGGAGGGAAAATCTTCGATAAATGTGTCTAATCTTATATTTTCTTATAAGTTAGAGAACGAGCAGTTATTGTTTTTAAAAACGTTAAAATACTTTAATATGCACAGATTTTTATTAGATATTATTGATCATGTAAGGATAGTATCGGCATTTAAAATAAATAATTTCGCACAGGATCGCAGATTAAAGCGGCTCCTTTTTATGGGTGCGTCGTTCATTATCGCAAGAGCCTTCGACAACGAGATTAGATATACATCCCCCTTCCCTAGTAATAAAAACTAAGTTGAAATTCTCATACACAATTGTTTAGCGAAATAGAAACGAAATTTAATTATCGAATAAAGCGTAGCATATACATGTACTCTAAGCAGATACTCTTGTTGCAGAGATCGCGGCGATTAATATTATTTGCATGACGGAATCGCACGATCACGCATTTTTCAATTTTATTTTAGATAGAATCAAAGAAACTCTAAAGATTATATATTTGAAAAGGACATATATCGCGGCAATTATTTACAATATCTATAGCATACAATTATTAGGAATTTTCTTAATCTCGGCACACGATTCTGATTACATCAAAACATCGTGTGCAACTTTACCGAGTACTTGCTTGCATACAAAATGTGTTTGTTAACAAGCTTGCATCGCATTGATAACCGAATTAAATGCGTGATGAGAACTACAGTTTGAAATTGCAGTATTTTAATTAAATGCTTTTTGCAACGACAAGACAACAATGGCAGACCACCGAAAAATATTCTCCCATGCACGTTTATATTTGTTATCTATCTGCGCGATACACGACTATGTGCGCCGCTAAGCGGTTAAAAAAAAGAAATTACGAAAAATTATGAGGATCTGTTGCTACTTTATACAATTAATAATCTCCTAGCGATTTAGAGAATGCATCGTAGTTGTAAATTTGAAGGAACACTTACCGTGTTTCTCATACCGTATTTTGTACTACAAAAACTTGTACAATAGATTACTGATTTTCTATAGAGGTTTGATGAAACAATCAATTATCGATTTTACAGTAGTGTAAAAGCTGTACATAACGATCGTTATAACGTTTCTCTGCTGTAGGGACGAACGTGCTTTCCTTTGTCTGCATTTCTTCTTGTAAACGGGATATTCTGCTTATGTGATAACACTCAAATAGAAGCGTGCAAGTGAAAGAAGACCTCCGTTTGTTATATAATAACAAATTCTGTCTTCGATGCTTCGAATTAATTTCCCCTATAACGCGTTCATCGCAAACGATAAAGAAATTGTGATTTTACTTAATAATATATTTTGTGATTATTTGAGTGATATTTAAATACCATACTGCTTTGTGCAAAGACTTTAAGTCGTTAAAATACAATACTAATTTCTTCAGTATAACAAAATGTTTGCCTTATTGCTGAGTCTTAGTTACATTTCAGGTCTTACAGGAGCATCTTCGTACAAGTTTCCGTCCTATCATTCATTCGCTAATCCAGTCGAGCTTGCGCTAGACTATGCACGATACGTAATTCATAATTTATATTTCGCTATTCGCTTACAATGGATTTTCCATGTGATAATTAATAAACTTTCTATAATCTCAAAATCTAAATGAATAAATTGCAGATTTATAACGTGCTTATAAAGGAATATCCATATAATTGTAAAATTTCGAGAAAAGATTTTAAATATACAAAAAATTACCCCCGAATTATCATGACGAGTGATGAAGAAATCGTAAATCACGAAAGTCTATAGTGACGAACAACAATTTTCAAAAATCTTACACGAATAGCGATTTGTGAATCAGAAATTATAAATTGCGCATATCCTGATATTAACCTTAGAGTACTACAATATGTCTTGACACGAGTTTAAAATTTAATACATAAAAAGATAAATATATAATACATAATTTACGAAAAAATATTCCTTGATTTGCAAGTAAGATATGAGTATGAAAAGTTATTGAATTTCTCTATTAAAACGCATCGAATTTAGCCTCAAATTAAGTCCTATGTGCATTTCTACGAATCACATTTTAACTATTTAATTCATATAACTCGTATATTTTAACTATTTAATTCGTATAACTCAATTCAAAATTTAGCTTAAAACATTCGTTGAATGAAGTAGAAATTGTTATCACACATCTTTGAGATAATGGCGAATACAATTTTTATTGACAATGAAATGTTGCAAACCCAGCTAAGTAATATTAAATTATTCCAAAGTGTTCCAGTTATGTGGATTTTTAAAGCAGGATAATCGTAGAAAAAAAAATTTTATTATATTTATTGTCAAATACTAACATCTTACAATATCTAATTCAATATCGTCCTTACTTTCTTTTACTCTTTACTTTCATTCTTTTTCTAACTCCAATAGATTGTTCTGTGTCATCATCCTCGTTATCGCCACCACGTTTCCGTTTGCCTGATTTTTTGTTCTCTTCGATGTTTTTCATATCCTAGAATGTTACAATATTTATATGCGATCATCTATCTTATCAAATCGCTTATTGTAAAATCGTTTTTACCATTTTTACTATTCGCTGCGCTTCGCTGACTCTTTCTTGCAGCAACATTACTTCCTCTTCTTCCGTAGGATATAACGGCAATTGTTTCGATATCAACTGTTCTATTCGTTGATACAATTCCACGTCATATTGCGTAACAAATGTGATGGAACGGCCTGATCGACCTGCACGTGCAGTCCGACCTACTCTGTGTATATAATCCTTACTATGCGTAGGGATATCAAAATTGATGACAATGTCTACATGCGGAATATCGAGACCTCTATAAAAATGCAAATAAATATTAAAAATTTATTTTTAATGCATAAAATATTTTAATATGAAAATAGGTTTCTCTTTGATACGGATTACCTGCTAGCAACATCCGTTGAAATTAATATAGATCTATTTTTAGCTTTAAATTTCGTAAGCGCGGCGATCCTTTTGTTCTGTGACATTTGTCCATGCAAAGGAACTGCCGTAAATCCCAAGTTTCGTAATAATAGAGCAGTTCTTACTGTATTATTACAGGTTCCGCAAAATATCATGAAACTGTTGCCCGCCAGTTCATTCAAAATATGTACAAGGTACACATCCTGCAACAATCATTTTATAATTATTTTAATTATATAGCAATATAATTTCATAGAAACATCGCATGTGATAACTGATATTTATTTTATGATTAACAATTATATCCTTCATATTTCATACCTTGAATTTCATTGGAACAAATATATAATATTGTTGCAGTTTTTCCACAGTCTGATACTTGGTAGACACTTCAACTTTCACAGGATTTCGTAAGGATGCACGTTGTAATTTCTGCACTTTTTTAGTCATCGTCGCCGAAAATAATAACGTTCTCCTTTCCCGTGGTATTACTCTGAGAATTTTGTCCACCTCCACTTCGAAATCCATATTCAAGATGCGATCTGCCTCATCCATCACCTTCGGAATAAAACGAGAAATAAAAGAGATTATAACCGATGTGATGATTGTTACAAAAAATAATCCATATGCCATAAATATAATTACCAAGAACTTTAACTGTCGTAAATTGAAGCCTTTTGTGTTTTCCAAGTGATCGACTAATCTACCAGGTGTAGCAATGATAATATGAGGTTTCTTTTCGAGTATCATTCCCTGTGCATGCATGTCCATCCCACCTACTAGCACTACAGTTTTCACGCCCATATTGGAACCTAAAATAATTGTAATATAAATCAGAATTTATTTGATAGACAAAATAAGTTCTTACCTAATGCATCAAATTGCTCTGAGATTTGAAATGCCAATTCTCTTGTAGGCGTCAGTATCAACGCAAAGTATCTCTGAGGATTCTCTAATAATGCTTGTAGTATAGGTAAAGCAAACGCAGCAGTTTTTCCCGATCCAGTCTCTGCCAATCCAATCACATCCTTGCCTATCAATAGAAAATAATCATTACTACTTTTCAAAATTTGACTGTAATTAAATCATTGTTTAAATTACCTTGCAGCGTTAAAGGGATAGCTTCTCTTTGAATCCTGGTAGGTTCCTTCCACTTTAAATCTAAACATGTTTTGCACAGTGTGTCCACAAGACCCTGTAATAGTGATTATTATTCCTTGTTACTTATTCATTTAATTATTCATTAATTTAATATATTACCAAAAAGTTCATAAATATTTATACAATTTATAACTTATATTTTTATGAGCTTTCCTAATTGTCTAACACAATCTAACACTAAAAAATGTTATATAAAATGTATTTTTATTTAATTTTTTCATTAAGTATAATTTATAATTTCACTTGTCCATTCTAAAATTCAAAGATCATGTTTATCACAGAAATGATGCATCATATTCTTTGTAGAAGCAATTAAGGTGATTGTTCAATGACTGTCTAGTCAATACCACTATCTACGCGAAACTTTTTCAAATTCATTGTAATAATCTCTAAAAATC
>VBVR01005276.1:0-12452 GCA_011638315.1 Tetramorium parvispinum | reverse complement strand
GCATATGGACGACGAAGCGACGGTGGAATTTTTAAAAATAGTGCTATAGGGAAAGCATTTGATGAAGGCCGGATGAATATTCCGCAGCCATCAGCAGTTGGAACAGGAGGACCTATTTTACCATACTGCCTTGTAGGAGACGAAGCTTTTCCCTTAAAGTCGTACTTACTTCGTTCATATCCTGGTAGAGGTGGACTGACACCAGAACGAGATATATATAATTATCGTTTGAGTCGTGCAAGACGAGTTATAGAGAATGCATTTGGCATATTGGCCAGTCAATGGCGAATATATAGAAAACCAATTATCGCTAGCACTAAGAACGCAAAATTGATGGTTCAAGCAACCATTTGTCTTCATAATTGGCTTCGTTTGCAAGACAATGATGTGTACGCATATGTGCATCCTAGTTTAGTGGATGTCGGTGATTCACGTTATCCAAGTGGCTTCATACCAGGGTCTTGGCAAACTATTGGGTTGTCGGAAAAGTCATGACATATTTTTTGCAACAGATGGCACTAGTTCAGTTTTTGAAATACTAAAGTTATTCGCGTGAAGTTATCGCTATGTCATTTGACATCTGATGGCTCTAACTTCATTCTAAAAAACAATTGAGCGATTTGGTTAAGTTTTGGAGATTTTACAACAAGTTGAAAATGGAAGACCAAACTATGCATTTTCGCCATATTTTACTGTTTTACTTCCATAAAGGGAAGAACGCGCGTCAAGCTTGTGAAAAGTTGCGTGGAGTTTACGGTGACAATACTCTACAAGAACGTCAGTGCCATCGATGGTTTGCGAAATTCTGCGCTGGTGATTTTAATCTCAACAATGCTCCTCGTTCAGGGAGGCCCACTGAGGTTGATAACGACAAAATAAGGGCATTGATCGAGTCAAACCCACGTTACACGACACGAGAGATTGCAGAAACATTGAAGATCCATCATTCAAGTGTTCACGACCACCTGAAGAAGCTGGGATACGCAAGCAAGCTCGATATTTGGGTTCCTCATGAACTTAAAGAAATTCATTTAACGGCGCGTATAAATATCTGCGATATGCTCATGAAACGTGAAGAAAACGATCCTTTTTTGAAACGAATGATAACTGGTGATGAGAAGTGGATTGTTTACAACAATGTGGAACGCAAACGGTCTTGGTCCCGACGTGATGATTTGCCTCAAACGACATCGAAAGCAGACATTCATCAGAGGAAGATTATGCTCTCAGTGTGGTTGGATTTTAAAGGTGTCGTGTTTTTCGAACTCCTACCAAGGGACCAAACAATCAATTCCAATGTGTACTGTCGGCAATTGGACAGTTTGAACGAATCTGTCATCCAGAAACGTCCAGAGCTCGTTAATCGTAAAGGAGTTGTGTTCCATCACGACAACGCGAGACCACACACATCTTTGGCGTCTCGTCAAAAATTATTGGAGCTTGGATGGGATGTGTTGCCCCACCCAGCATACTCGCCTGACCTTGCGCCGTCAGACTTCCACTTGTTTCGCTCTCTTCAAAACTCCTTGCGTGGAATAACATTTAATTCAGATGAGGCTATAAATCAGCACCTTGTTCAGTTTTTCGCCAATAAAGATAGGTCCTTCTATGAACGAGGAATTATGAAGCTCACTGAAAGATGGCAAAAGGTTATCGAACAGAACGGGCAATATATATCATTGATTGATCTTTGTTTTTTATAGAAATAAATGACTTTGAAAAATATAGAAAAAATATGTCATGACTTTTCCAACAACCCAATATTATGTCTTTGTTTCCACGAACATAACCAACTTGAAAGTTCTTGAGTCTTACAAACGTTTTTTTCAGTTTTCTTTTTATCTTCCAGTTCAACAATTACATGAACATCAGAACTTAAAACTTTGTCAGAAATCAGAATATTATCATAGCTCTGTACAGAAATAAAGTCATCGGTACTCTGCCTTGTAAATACATTTATATCAGATAGCAACTCTAAGCTATCAACTTCTCTACTAACTGTAGGTTTAGCTACATGACATACATTTGGCTGCCGCTCATATCTTTTATAAGCCTGAAGACGTCGATTTTTTTGCCGTTTTGATAAATCACGAAAATTTTTCGGCATTTGTTAATAAAAACCGTTTAAGATGTAATAATTATAAATTTTTGAAAATTTTATCAATTAAAAATTTTTTATATTTTTACTAGGTGCACAGAATAGAAAACTACACAAGCAAAAATTCGATGAATGCAAATCATTATCGCAGCAATTTGTTAAATGGCTGAGAAAATATCAGAAGGTCTTGCACAAGAAGCCAAATCTATTACTGCTTCATAAGATTATCAATGATATACTAACTGAATGTCCCAGAAAGATCGCATGTCCTTTTAGTGACAGATTCTGTCGAACATTCTAAGTCGAAAACTATTATGCGAAAATATCGTGGCTATAGTAGTTTTTAAATAGAAAGCACTGAAATGTTTTGGATTAAAGTTGTATGTATTTCAAGGAAACCATAAAACGGTGTCATAGGTTTGGATAATCATTTGAAGGTCATGTGAAAGTAACCTTTGATTTTTTAAGTTGAACCCTTTATTTTTTATTGCATATTCTTGTAGTTTATTTTAAGAGCTTTTCAAAAGTATATTCTTGTTAAATACTTTTCGAGATATTTTAAATTTTGTCATGACACTTCTTAATATAAAATATAAAGTATCTGATAAAGTATTCACTTTTTGATGATTTTACCTTAATACTCACTTAGATATAGAATAATAAAAGGAATCGATTAATTTTTAGATCTGAAATTTTTCAAAATCCACCAATGCAATAAAAAATGCAATAAAATTTTTAAAACTAATTCCTTTTGTTATTCTACATTTAAAAGTATTGATCGATTAAATCATTTAGAGCGCACACTTATGGGCAACGAGATAATTCGGGAACGTTACATTTAAGCGAGAGTACCTCGAGCTAGGGCACAGTCGCGAGTGGTTCTCTTAGCAATTTTAACATTAGAGCTTATTTATCCCATCATGATGTATTGAAAGGTGGAGTCGAGTAGTAGCATCAAACTATGCGTTGCGACAGCTAAAAATAATTTTAGGCGTGTCTTTAAACGATGCTCTTCTTATTAGCCTTGTGTTACAAGATAATTTGATCGACATAGTTCAACGTTTTAGATTTCACAAGGTTGCTTTAACTGCAGATTTGCAAAAAATGTATCGTTAAGTATGGGTGCATTCTATTAATCGAAATTTTTAGCGCATATTATGACGCTTTTCTTTTGATGAACCTGTAGAAGAATATCGTTTAAACACGGTTATCTATGGTCAACCCTGCGCGTCTTATCTAGCTGTACGTTGTTTACGATAATTCGCACCAGAAGGTATTACGCGCTATCCCGCGGCGGCGTGCGCATTGTTAAATGATACATATGTTGACGATATCATTTCTGGGGCGAACACGGATGAGGAAGCACGCGCGTGCAAGGGTAATTAAATAGTTTACTAAAAGAGGGCGATTTTACAGCTCGCAAGTGGTGTTCTAATTCAGAAAAGCTCTAACAGACGTACCAAAAGATTTACAAGAATTAAATGCAATCTTAAACGTTGACCCCAACGGTACCAAAGACACATTGGGTCTCAAGTGGAACCCTTTGTCGGATGAATTTCGATTTACCGCGAGCGCGATAGCGTGCGTCTATACGAAGCGTAAGATACTATCCGTGATTAACAAATTGTTCGATCCGCTAGGATTAATTGATCCGGTACTTACCATAGCCAAGATTTTAATGTAAAATCTGTGAAGAATCAAGGCCGATTGAGATGATCCGCTCCCAGACACGATTATAGAGCAATAGCGAAACTTTCAAAAGAGCTTAAAGGAAATAAGTGCATTGGGTGTACCTAGGTTAATTATTAGTTTGTTAAGAAATAACCGATTCATTATACAAGGTTTTTGCGATGCGTCCGAAAGCGCATATAGCGCATGTAGTTATGTACAATCCATAGATAAGAAATCAGGCGAAACGATAACCAAATTATTATGTTCGAAGGCAAGATTAACGCCTTTAAAAAGACAATCAATTCCCAAGTTAGAATTGTGTAGCGCGCTGTTGTTAGCAAGATTGATTGATAGTGTGAAACGAGCTATTCGTATTAAAGTTGATGTAACGTACGCGTGATCAGACTCCATGGTAGTGCTGTACTGGTTTCGAGGAAATGCTTCTCGATGGAAGCTATTCGTTGCGAACCGCGTAACCGAAATCGAAGGGATCTTACCTGCAGCATACTGGAGACACGTCAAGAGATCGGAAAATCCTGCAGATTTAATATCGCGAGGAGCGACACCTGCTCAAATCAAAGACAGCAATTTGTGGTGGAACGGTCCCGGCTGTCTGATCGATTTCTACCAATCAATGGAAGACGAGCCATTTAACTTTAAATTCACTGGGAGTGATTATGCAGACGTAGAAGGCGAAGCTAAGAAGCAATCACGAGCTTGCAATGTGCATACGCATCTATTATCATCGTTGGACGAGATAATTTGCAAACTCATCAAAACCTGCTCAACTTTAACCAAGATTGAAAGATCCTTGGGATTTTGTTGTGTTCGAATCATCTCTAATTGCCGTAAGAAAAGAGAAGATAGAACAGTCACCAAATTAACTCTATTAGAATTGGATTTGGCTCGACGTGAGATATTCAAGTATTCGCAGCGTACACATTTTAAGGAGGACTTGACAAATTTGCAAAACGGAAACATTCTAAGTCCTGCGAGTCGATTGTGCGGATTACAGACTTTTCTGGAAGAAAATGGTATCATCAGGGTGGGCGGCCGTCTTCAAGAGGCTCCCTGAAGTTACGAGAGAAGATACCCCATTTTGTTATCTGCGCAGTGCAAGATCACACGTCTCCTGATTGAAAGAGAGCGTCGTACCCTTTTGCACGCGGGTCCTCAGTTATTATTGGCATCGATTCGTCAACTGGCTACTGGCCATTGAACGCAAGGAATTTGATTCGTCGCATCTATCGCGCAAGTATCTGGTGTGTTCGAAACAATCCAAAGGAATTGAATCAAGTGATGGGGTCCTTACCTGGTAACAGAATCCGACCCTTTCGAGCTTTCACAATTACTGGCGTTGATTTCGCTGGCCCGATTATCACGCTCGTCAATAAGGGTCGTGGTCGGAAGATATATAAATCATATATTGCCGTACTTATCTGTTTCTCCACAAAAGCCATTCATTTGGAGGCAACCAGCGAACTATCGACAGCAGCATTTTTAGCGACCCTACGGCGATTTATAGAACGACGAGGAGTGCCCAGTAAAATTTGTAGTAATAATCCCACGAACTTTATAGGAGCCAAGCGAGAATTGGATGTACTCTACAAGTTTGTCACAGTTCGATTGATGGAGAGGTGGGCGATGCTTTACAAGAAAAAGGCATCGAGTGGAGTTTCATCCCTCCTTACTTGCCTCATCTAAGTGGCTTATGGAAAACAGGGGTAAAATCTTGCAAATACCATTTAAAGCGTGTGATGGGCAACACGCTGTATATATTTGAAGAATTGTCCACCGCCTTGAGTCAAATAGAGGCTTGCCTTAACTCAAGGCCGTTTTCACCATCATCATCCGATCCATCTCATCTTCAGCCGTTAACCCTAGGGCACTTCCTCGTAGGGGTTCCATTAACTTCCTTCCTGAGGAGGATTTAACGGACATCAAAACTAATCAACTAGATCGGTGGGAGATGATTCAACGCTCCGTCCAAGATTTCTGGAAATGGTGAGCGGCGGAATACGAGGCTGACCTCCAACGTCGCGTCAAGTGGAAGGCTACTCAAGAGAATCTAAAGGTTGACGATCTCGTTCAACTGAAAGAGGACCACCTTTCTCCTTTGAAATGGAAGACCGGTCGAATAAGACTCATCCTGGAAAGGATAACTTCGTGCGCGTGGTAACCGTATGCACTACCACGGGTGTCTGTGAACGTGCGATCACTAAACTTTGTAAATTACATGTGAACGAAGAAGAGCTTCCCTAATTTTGGTGGGCGGTGTGTTATCCAATGAGAAATGGTTGGTCAAATCGATGTCGAATCAATTGATTGATTTTGCAGTGAAAAGGCAACAATTCGACATCGATTCGATCATCATTTCTCACTGGATAATACTTAAGCTTAAGTTAAGCTAGTATCGATTTAGTTAAATGTCGCGCCGATTTATGCTCCCAGCTAGCGTGCTAGTTACTAGACGCGGCGGTAACGGAAAACCCCAGCGCTTGTCGTCGTTACGCATTTGTCCCCCTCCTCCTCTGGCTAACAACCGCGCAGTTCTGTTAGCATTGTAACTCTCTCCTGACAATAGGACATAAAGAGTTTCCTTATTTCGCAAGTTATTTTTCTTTTTCGCCGTACAATAAGTTACAAGAATATGCAATAAAAATAGGCGTTTTCATTAAAAAAAATAAAGTTAACCTTTAAATAATTTTGAAAAATAATCTCAAGGTCAAATTCAAGGTCACCATCAAATGGCCCTCTTTGTGGTGTCCTGGGTCCATAACCTGTTGAACTAAATAATTATATATATATATATATATGCAGAGTTTTTTGGACAACTTTTATTCAATACATTATTTGAATTAACACTTTTGAAGAATTAACTTTGCACGAGAGACACGTGACACACTTTCGACAGTTAGGAAGAGAGTGGGCATAATTAGGCGGAAATGATCCGATACCGCAATGCTCGCGCATGAGCAATTATCGATTCTAGATCTTTCGCGAGTATTCTATGTATGCCTTATATCCAGTCAAAATAACTCTCGCAAGACAGACAACATAGTCACGCTCTCCTTGACATCTCGATCACGTGCACACACACAAACACACGTACACACATTTATTCGCGGATTCCTGTCGGGTTTCGGTAGTGAGCTTTTATTGTTCCGGCAATCACGTCCGAAATGTCCCGTTTTCCAGCATTTGTAACATTGTGCATTCGGATTTGCATTTGGTCTGGAATCGCTTTTCTTGTTTTTATAGGAAGCCGGTATTTTTATTGGCAGATGGCCCGCGGAGTTTTTCATCCACGCTAGCTCCGGTTATCGCTACCTGGAAGTGTCGCATATCGTTGCGATCGTACGAGTATCTTGAGCTTGTCTGGCAATCCGATTTCAAAATTAATTAGCGTTTGCTTTCGTATTGTTTGTTAAATAGTGCACTTAAATGTGAGGGAGTGTTCTTTTCCCTCAAACATTGAATCGTATAGCTTCATGGCTAATAAATCGACTCGTTGGCCAAGAGCGTGTAGGCTCTCGTTAGGTCTTTGCTTTAGTAAATTGAAATCTATCTGCAGATGCATAGTGCTCTGCTTAGTTTGATAGCAGTTTTTGAGTTGCTGCTTTAACTTTTCGTACGTTTGAATATCACGTGTCTCAAAATCTTGCATGGCCTTCCCTTTATAATTTGGTATACAGGATTGCTTGTATCAATGATTTTTCATCCGCGAAGTTTATGCTTTGTACTGCGTATGTACATGCGTTTATAAACTCTTGGAGTTTATGCCGCGATGATCCATCAAATTCGGGTCATCAGGGTGCGATACTGCGCCGATTTCTAATGTCGCGCTCAGTCCGCCCGTAAACTGTGTTCGTAATATGCTTCGATATCTTCTTCGGGGTGACTAATGTGTCTATTCCCGTATTCTAACAGTGACAATCGTTCCTATATTGATTGTACTTCTGTGCGTAATTCGCGTAATAGCGCTAGCAGTGCTATGGAGTTATCCGTTTTCCCGTGCGTCACGGCGTGTATGTGATAACGCTCTGTTAGCTGGTTTTCGTGCGGTTAGTTGTTGGTGCGACGTCTTGGGTTCATTATCTTGTGGTGGGTTTGTATGAGTGCGTTCATTTGAGGTACGTACCACGGACATGTTTTCGGTCAACTGATAAATTTCCTCTGGGTCGAAAATGTCGCTTTCGTAGGGAATCAACGAAAATTCGCGTCGTAATGATACTCTACTAGGAGTTCGGCTTATAAACGGTAGTAGTCACCTATCTTCGCGAGTTCTGATCGGCCTGATTTCGAATAAGCTTTCTTCGAAGCTAGTGGATGGGAATCTACGTGCGCTTACAATGTGCTCGGGTAGCTCAGAATTGGTCTCGTCTGAGTACCGATCTTCCAAATTTCTATTAATGTTATCATCGATAACTCGCGGTGTCATGCTTGCTTGAATCGCTCTCTGTGCGGACTCACTTAGTAGCCACGAGGGATTCGCGATCGGAACTTGTGAGCTCCCGGGCTCCGACATTCATGCAAGTAATCAATTTAATAACACTACTTACATTTCTTCAATGTTCTGTAGTCCTCGGATCGGCGACTGTTGTTCAGGTTGACTCGATGACTGCGGTTGCTTGGCGATTGACTCGATTACTGCTGCTAATAGTAGTTTTCCAATGTCGTCCACGACTTCCGGTACGGTAATCTCTAGCTCAAAGGTGTTTGTGGGTTTTGATATGCCCTCTGCACGTTTTGTGTTTAGCAGAGCTTTTGCTGTTTTCTTTGCTTCGGCTTCTTGGGTCTTTTCCCCTTTTTGTGTTCTTTCGGCTTTAGTTTCTTGGCAGATGCCTTGGCAGATCCCACTGTTGCCATCAATTTTGTTATGCCTCTGGTGCAACAAAAGGAAAATTCGGGATCGTTTTACCACTAGGAGTTAGGGAACTCAGGCACTGGACAAGATAAACTCGTCGAAGATGTATTTACAAGTATTTATTCACAAGTATTCAGTTACAAGTATTTATTTACAATTACGTATTCACAAGTAGACGTGTCACACCCGCATGACTTAGCTTTCTCTGATTAACCGACCTCCGTGATTTCGTGGCGGGTTTTTTATTCAACTATTTCGGATTACTATAGGATTCGGAATCCGTGATGTGTGAATATAGCCGGGTTATAATTGAATGAAACACTTCGATAAATATAAAATCTTTAATAATACATTATTATTAACACATTATTGACATTTCATTAATACTTTATCAATACTCTAATCGTGAGTGATACGGAGCGTACGGCTGACTTTTCAAGGGACGGCCGTCTGCTCTGGATACTTGCAATTTATTATTCACAAGTATTCAGTTACAAGTATTTATTCACAAGTACGTATTCACAAGTAGACGTGTCACACCCGCATGACTTGGCTTTCTCTGATTTAAAGGATATGATGTCCTACTTCCGATCACAACTGCTGAGTTATCAATTTCAACAATTGTGATCGGCCTCTTTAAAGTATCTTAAGACATTTTTGTTAATTTACGCTATGACCTGAAAATCTCAATCAATGGGTCATTGCGTAATTACCATGTGCTACTTAATAATTCGTCTTACAATATCCTTACTTAATTATTATGTGATACCGGGTTTCACCAATTTCGAGCGAGGATCAAGGCGCCTCTGAAATCAAAGCGCTCAGTCTCGCTAAAGAAAATAAGGAGGTGGAAATACAAGAGTCGTCGAATTTGGCTTGGGGGAGGAGGAAATGGAAAAGGAAGAGAAATAAAAAGAAAAAAAGAAAAAATTCCGTTTAAGAAAAGAACTACGTTTAAAAAAAAAGAGAAATATATATATAACAAAAGCTACGTTATAGTTTCGGACAAGATTAATTTAAGTTAAAATTTTACGCAAAGACCAAGTCTGAAATTTACACAGCGACTAAGTCCGAAATTCCGCTCGGAGACTAAGTCCGATAATGCTCGCGGAAAACTAATTCATCAGGATTATCGAGTTCATATTAATGGTTCTGTCGAAGAATCCACTAAATTCTGTGTCGAGGGCCCGTTTTCGCGGGTTTATATACTAATTGTCTCATAATGACACAATATTACGTATTCGTTGTTTACGTTATTTTTTATATTTAATATAAATTTATAAACTTAGTAGTCATTTCGGTTTATTAATCTATTTATTCTTCAATTTTTTTCTATATAGCCTTAATTGAATTAATAACTTGAATTATTAGCTTTCTATTTTTATATAGATATTGTTATAGTCCGAAAACTATAACCTTAGAATGCGCGAATTCAACAAATCGCGAAACATTTCGACATCGGAACGCGGAAGACACGCCGCGATCAGGCGATCGATTTTGAAATTAATATCTTGCTTCCGCTTATGCGACCGGACAAAGTCCACCCGCGTCAGCGGAAATAAACAAATAAAAGGACCCACCACGGAAGGAGGGTCGTCGAAAAACAGATAGTAGTAAGAGCGTGCGTATGTGACGCTCCGCGTACAGTTAAACAAATGTAACCATTATTTACCAACAATGCCCGTCGTTTCGCGGGCGGTTCGCCAGTATCCTCCTCGGTTTCTGACTGAGTCTAGGAGTGCTCAGGAGGATCGGGATCCTGAGCCTCAGGGTCGGCATCTGGTAAAGGAGCTTTTTACCCTCTGGGTAGGAGTTCGTCTCCTCTTCTCGTGGGGGCAGAGTGGGAGAATAGGAGCGTGTCCACTCGTCTGGTGAGGGCGGATAATGATTAGGGTAAGAAGGCGATTGTGGAGGAGAGGGAGGACGGGTGCGGTGAGCGAGAGGGTTAGGTGGAGGAGTGTTGAGCCCGAATTGACGTCTAAATTCTCCGTTGTCCACCCGATCGAGAAATGCGTCTAGTTCATCTAAGAAACGATCTATATCCCGCTCGAGTTCGTCACCGGTTGGTCGACGCGTCACTGAAACGTTGTTCCATGATGACTCCACGATCCAACGAGATTTTTAACACCGGTCGGAAAAATGTGCGAAAAATACTTACTTCTTAGGCGCAAATCTTTGGAGTGACACATGAGATTCTTCCAGAGGTGAAGTTGGTAGATTTCTTGATCGATTGCGGATTGGTAAGTTGCCAAGTAATTTTACAATAAATGTCGCCTCTGAAACTGCGTAAAAATAAAGGGTTTTAAAATAAAATTTTACAATAACAGATACCATACGTATGTAGGATTTTGTAACATATATCTGTGCAAAGGAACGTTAGTTAGAATTACGAGAAATCCTCAATTGAGCACGTATCCTAATAATCTGTTCGAAAGATCTATGAAATATTGCCTCCATTAATCGAGCTCAACGTTCATAAGTTCTGACCTGTGACATTGTGACTTCGATATCCCATCGCGAATAATTTCTGACTTTTGCGTGTCACGCCTTAAAATTTTACACAATGTTATCCTCAAAGTTTTGCACGTGTCAGAACAAATATAATTAAAACAAGCCAACGGTAGAATTTGTATAAATCCCGCAAAATTATCGAGCGTCAGTTTCGTTTATAGTTTTGTTTAATTTCACGTAACGGTCAGCATAATGTGGACTCAAGGAACGCCGGAAATTCATTGAATCGTCGATAATGCCGCTTTACGGCGATGCAATTTTCAATAAATTCTCCCGTTCATGTCGAACGGGAAACCCACAGAACTGGAGTCTCCGCGATTTCTTGCTCTGAGAGAAAAGAAACCCACCGCTTCTCGCGATTTTTTCTAGAGAGAGAGATTTAATTCAATCTTCATAAAATCTGAATCCAGACTGAAGTCACGGTTTATGATAATAACAGCGGTCTCGCGATTCTTTTCTTGGCAGTTGGATATCTGACATAGCGAAATTTCTTTCCTGTTTTCGTCGGAAAGCTCGCTACGGTTGTTTCGAATAGGAAAAAGTGCTGTCTCTAGAGTTTCCCGAATTTATATCAAGATATCATCGATCCTTCGAGATTATGCATAATTTACAATGCAGCTTCTCGCGTCGTAAAAATTATAATAATCTTTTATTTGATCATATATTCCTACATAAATGTTGAGGCACAAAATTAATTTCGATATTACGAAATTACTCATATATGAATACGCCGATAAATTCATCATTTTTAAATGCCTCTACGTAAAACAAACTTGCAATGTATGCAGATCAAAACGATTTATATACGAAAGCTAGTGAAGGCTAAATTTAGCGAATTCCGACACACTCTTTTTTGAAAGTACTACACTAAAAAAAAAATTCTGGTTAAAAACGGACGAATCAGTAAAATTTGTAGGATTGATCAAATATTCTGATTATTACAATAGAAATTCTTATTATAATAGAACTCAATACTTTATGACTTATAATAACCAGAATAACCTTTTGAAGTCAATATAAGAGTAAAATCCTCTAAGATTTAGAGGATTCTACGTATATCAAAATGATTTCTTTTTTTTTGGGTGAGAAAGAAGGAAACCGCGGAAAATGAAAAAAACGAACTTATCGCACATATAGGGGAGAGTTGCTGAATGCGTACCGGTCTCCTAAATCGTACCTCTTCAATATTTTATAGTTTCATTTAATATAAGCAACATTTATTAATCAAAATATAAAATAAATGAGAAATGAGTAATATAAACGAAAAATGAACATGTTACATCTTATTTTGTAGATGTTATCAGC
>VBVR01005275.1:0-12464 GCA_011638315.1 Tetramorium parvispinum | reverse complement strand
GCGATAGGTGGTGGAGTTTCGTAAACGAGATTATGGTAGTTTCGGACTTTAGTGTAAGTATTTGGAATATTGCGCGCGTTGCGACAATCGAGACAATAATTATCGTAAATCGTGCATTTAAAGCATCGTGCTTTATGTATGTTAGGAAAGAATTCTATCATCTTTTGGGTTAATGGGAATTTCCTTAGCAATTCATGAAGTTCAACAATGTTTGGGTTCTCAAAATACATTGTTCCGTAATGATCGCAATGATCGTGAGAAGACATTTTAATTAGTGATATCAGCGGGATGTGTGAATTACCGTAAAATCTTGAAGAGCGAGCGGTGATTCTTCTCCTATATAACTTTCTAGGTGGTTAATAAATCTTGTCATGCAGGTTATGCAATTTTGTAAGGGTCTAAAGATTGTTAGAGTTTGGAAACATACAGAGCATTGTAATTCAGGGTATCCTAGTCCGATTATAGTAACATGAATTTGTCGTTTATAATAGAAGGAACGGGCGGCTAGGTCGATAGAAGAATAGCAACTCTCGCAGCGTGCGGAGTTGGTTACTACATTACAGTATCCAAGTATATTTACGCAGTTTGTAAAGGTGGATGGCTGATGTGGTGAAGAGGATGCTATTTGTCCTAGGTGGACTGGTTGGCGATGCCAACGCGACTGTAAACCAAAATATAAAAGAACTTTGTTCATCCTGGTTCTATGTGTGCTAATTTTAATTTGTCGACATGAACTATCCGTAGTTTATTATCGATCGAAATTTTAACGTTATTCGAAGGTAGGATTTCGGTTATACTGTAAGGTCCTACATAGTGGGGTGAGAATTTTCCTTTCTTTGGTTCCTTTAATAAGAAAACATAATCTCCTATCTTAAACTGTCGAGGATTTATTCGCTGGTCATAATAGTATTTACTCCTTTCTTTAGCTCTAATAAGATTTGCTCGTGCTTCTTCACGAATATCATATAATTTATTAAATAACGAGGTCACATAATCTAAGTATGTGGGCTCCAAGGCTTCTTCTATAGGTTGATAAGCAGAGGGTAGACGAGCTAGTCGTCCAAATATTAATTCGTAGGGTGAAAACTTCGTCCCTTCATGAACGCTAGTGTTGTACGAGAACATAGCTAATTTAATATATTCATCCCAATTCTCTTCTTTATCAATTTGAGTTTTCAAATATTCTACCAATACATGGTGAGAACGTTCTAGAGATCCATTTGATTGAGGGTGATAAGCAGTGGTTTTGAAGTGTTGAATGTTGAAACGTTTCATTAAAGCTCGCATTAAGGTAGATACAAAGTTAGCACCTAGATCCGTGAGGATAGCTTTGGGGGTTCCATAAATACAAATAAATTCTTTTGTGAAGGCGTCGGCTATCGACGATGAAGTGGCTTCTTTCAAAGGTGCGGCTATAGAATATTTAGTAAGTAGATCTTGCATGGTAAGAATATATTTATTTCCATTATTAGTAATAGGGAATGGCCCTACTATATCTAACGAGACTTTATCGAATGCGGACCCAGGGGTATCGGTTATGACCATGGGTTGTTTGGTTTTGACGCGTGTTAGTTTCTTTAACTGACACTCGCGACATTTTCTAATAAATTCTTGAATATCTGTTTTCATCGTACTCCAAAAATAATGAGGCCTAAGCCGGTTGTATGTCTTAGTAACTCCCTTATGTCCGCCATATGCAGACGCATGATTTTCTAAAATAAGTTTTTCACGTTCCGTCGGAGCGGGATTATCGATCAGATTTTTGCAAACAGTTATATTTATTTTACTGTCATGGAAGAATTTCTTCAATTGATTTATTACGTATGACCAAGGTATGTCATCAAATTTATCTGTCTTACTGATGCTAAAGGAAGTTAACTGTAATTCATTACAGCAATCGAGTAAAGAGCGTATGCAATTTTTCAAGGTTTGTGGTTCCACTAGTAAACGATTATTCGTTCTAATTGGAATAGAAATCAGAGTGTTAGATTTAATTTTCTTGATATTCACTCTTTCAAAAGTGAGATTTTCGTATTTCGGCAAAAGATTAGCAGTTTGGTAAAGTTCAGCTCCTTTGTCGTAAGGAGTTCCATCTAAATTGATAAATATAATATGATTGTCCTTCAAATTTAGTAAATTCTCTCGAGTTTCAATTATTTTCATTCTGCTTGGAAGCTTGGGAGCTTCTGGAGGATGTATCAAATTTTCTGTTTCTGAATTAGCTCCTGACATGTTCACATAATCATGATTATCGTTATTTGTAATCACGCTTTCATCTTCTGAGTCGGAATAGTCTGTAGAAATGACAGTGCGTTCATTGCTACAGTCTCTATTAACATTTTGATAAGGAATTAAAGCGGTAGATTCAGTGGATTTGAGGATAGGTCTTCGCCTATAAGAAAATAATGATTCGTCGGACGAGTCGTTGTCGTCGTTCGGAGCAAATATTGGCAATACTATGTCTGTAGGCGGATTTCGCGATAAAGCGTCCGCATTATTGTTTAACGTTCCCTTTTTGTATTTAATTTCGTAATTGTATTCCGCCAATTTCGTTTTCCACTTCCAAAGTCTAGATGTCGGATCCTTAATTGAATGTAGCCAAATTAAGGGTTTGTGATCAGTAACTATAGTAAAAAGTCTCCCATATAAATATGGTCTAAAGTGATTAATACAATAAATAATTGCCAAACATTCTTTCTCAATGGTAGAGTAGTTTTGTTCCGCGGCGTTCAAAATTCGTGATGTATAAGCGACAGGTAAATCTTTTCCTATCACTCCTTGACTTAGTATTCCTCCTATGGCGTATCCAGACGCGTCAGTAGTTAATATAAAAGGTCTCGTGAAATCAGGATATTGAAGAATGGGATTTGAACACAGTGAATGCTTCAAAATATTAAAAGCTTCTGCTTGCTTTAGTTGCCAATTGAAGGTATTATTCTTCTTCAATAGGTCTGTCAATGGTTTTGCAGTTTTCGAGAAGTTAGGTATAAATCTCCTATAGTATCCGGCTAAACCGAGGAATTGCTTAATATTCTTGGAATTCCTTGGAGTAGGAAAATTCATAATTGATTTGACTTTATTCGGATCAGGTTTGACTCCGTTTGCACCTATTATGTGGCCTAGATAAGCTACTTCGTGTCTCAAGAATTCGCATTTATCTGGCTGAAGTTTCAATTTCGCATCTCTTAGACGTTGCATTAATCGTTCGCATTTAGTTTCGTGTTCCTTTAGTGATCGGGCATAGACGACAATATCGTCCATGTAAACGAAAAGTTCATTTCCTTGAAGTCCTGATAGCACATTGTCCATCAGTCTTTGAAACGTAGCAGGCGCATTCTTCAGGCCAAATGGCATGCGCTTGAATTGGTAATGCCCATAAGGCGTAGAAAATGCAGTTTTATGTGCATCTTTTGCAGACATCGAAATCTGGTGGAAACCAGAGGCTAGATCAAATATAGAAAAATATTTAGCTGATCCTAACTGATCGAGTATATCGATTATGTTAGGCAGAGGGTATGCATCTCCTATTGTCTTTTCGTTTAACCCTCGATAATCAATAACCATACGCCAACGTTTATTTCCTTGCGAATCTGGTTTTTTCGGTACGATCCAGATCGGTGAGTTGTATGGGGAAGTAGAATATTCAACAAGATTATCGTACAAAAGTTCGTTAACTTGTCTATTGATTTCATCTTTGTGCACAGGTGGAAACCTGTATTGCTTATTATGAATTGGTACTTCGTTGACCGTAGGTATGAAATGTTGAGTCGAGGTTGTAGCTCCTAGCGGTTCATTAGGTAAATGAAATCTGTCAGAATGTCTTGAAATAAGTGATCGAACATGTTCAATCTCGTCAGGATTTAAATGTTCGAGTCTCAGAAGTTGTTCGACAGCGTGTGGTCGATCAGAATTAGTATTGTTATTTATTGAGAAAACCCCTAAGGTTTCCATGCAATCAAAATTTTTATCTCCGATTACCGTCTTGGTAATATGCTTCTCTCGACAAGGTACTTTATGCCCTCGGGTTTTAGTATCCTTGAAAATTTCTCCCATCTTTACATCGTCTCCTATTCTCCCATCTCTTATTTCAACATAATCTCCCATCTCGTCGTCTCCTATCTTGTAATCTCCTATTTTGTATTCTCCTATCTCTTCGTCATCTCCTATTTTCTCGTCTCGAAAAGGTACCGCATGCCCTCGGGTTTTGGTAGCCTTAACAAATTCTCCCATCTCGTCGTATTCTCCCATCTCGTCGTCATAAGTCCTCCTATCTTTTATTCTCCCATCTTCACAAGGTACCGCATGCCCTCGGGTTTTGGTAACCTTGCTAATTTCTCCTATCTTAACGTCAACTCCTATCTTCTCATCTCCTATTCTTTCGTCTTCATAAAGTACTTGATGCCCTAAGGTTTCAGTACTTCCTTGATTTTCCATAGAATCGAGAAATTCAAACTCGAATATTTCTATGGGTGAAATTTTAATTTCAAGATCCTCCTCGGAGGTGTTGAATACTGGCAAGTGTGTTTTTCCTCCTGTTTGCGTAATGATCGCGTCTCCAAAGAACACCTTGTCAGCGAGTTTTTGCAGAGGCATGTAGCCCATGTGTATCTCTGGATTAGAGATGTACACACAGCAAGGTGTAACCGTCCTTGCTTTTAGACATGCTTTTTCATTTCCTAAAAATGGTATGATGACATTGCCATGATGCAGGCATTCATCTTTATAGTTTATAATAATTGTTCTTTCCTTCAGGAAAGTGTTTCCCAAAATCCCATCCTGGGGAATGCAAATAGAATCAGAAATCACATGAAATTGAGTGGGTTGATCTAATAAGAAAATGGTTTCAGAACCCAGAGTTAGTATGGTTTCGGAAGAAATACCTCGTATAGGTATAATATTTTCCTTGTCTAAATTAACATCAGGCAATACGAATTGACGTTTAATCAAATTTATACCGGAGCCTGAGTCGATCATGAAATTACAATCCCTTGTTAAGTTCGGTGATTTAAGATTAATTGAGGGCAAATCATTATATTTAATAACGTCGTCTAAACGGCAGATTCTAATGGCTGCGCGAGGATCACGTTCGATGATGCTTGCGGTGGACGTCTTAACTGGGCATCGTTCCGGGGGACGTCGGCTTTCTCCGGAACGCCCAGGAGGTTTCCCGAATTAGTATAAGAAGTAGTAGGATGCCCTTGATTTTGTTCCAAAGATCTCTTATACGCGAGTTTTTGGCATTCGTTCATGAAATGGCCAGGACTCTTGCAGTAACGACAAATCTTGATAGCAGGGTAATTTGGTCCTGGTTGTCCGGGTACAAGAGGCTTGATAAAAGAAGTAGCAGTCGTTCCACTGCGTGTATTATTAATTGCTTGCGAATTATTATTAATATTTTGAGAAGTTTGTCTTGGTGCAGAATATGTAAAATCAGCGCGAGGAGAAGCGTTCGATCGATTAAAAGCTGTAGGTCTCTGGCGTAGATTTTCAGCTTCAATAGTTTTAGATAGTTGAATCGCAGCAACTATAGATTGTTCAAAAGTATAATGACGTTCTAATTTCACACGAACTAAAAGGTCAGGCGGTAAGCCATTAACGAAACTATTAGTAACGCTCTGTTCAATATTATTTTTAATTTCTTCTCCAACATGTCCGAATATATTTGCTTCTCCATCCATGATCGCGGTTCTTAATTCCTGAACGCGTGCGATATAATCAAAAATATTTTCATTAGGTTTCATAAATATGTTTGCCAATTCTCCTCGATATTGGTCCACGGATTTGTTTGATCCAAAAATTAGTTTTAAACGCTTTGTAAGTTCAAATAAGCTATTAAATTCAACTCCCTCGACTGCGGCATAGGCATGCCCTTGCAATTTATTAATGATTAATTGTACCAAGTGATATTCTTGATACTGAGGTATTAACTGAAGTGCCCTTTCACAAATTTTCACGAAGTAAGAAACGGATATTTTATGTCCGTCGAATTTAGGAATGGTATCTATTGCATCTTTCAATCGAATCGGAGAATTCGTCTCCGAAGGGGATTGTGATCTGCGCGTTGCTTGCGGTAAATATCTTTCAGCGGATATAGGATCCGAGTTTTCAATATCAGCAATACGCTTTCCTATGTTATCCATTCGTTTGGATAATTGTTCCATATAAGTCAACTGCATTGTCAGTTGCTCCGAAATTCTGTCTATTTGATTATCTCCCATATTCATTGTTCTTTCTTGTCCTGGATTTTTCTGAAAAGTAATTAGATTTTCCTCCCTGCTTCGTAATTCTTCGGCTTGCATTGCCAATTGATTTTCTTTATCAATCAAGTTTTGGGACATTTGTTCCAATTGACTTCTTGTATATCTCCTATCTTCGCTAGCAATAGAGGATTCTGGGGTTCTATTCAGAATCATATTATTTAAAAATAATCGACTTAATATATTATACGCGAAACACTGACTTAAACAGTTCAATCTCTATCTGCTCTCAATGATCCCTTTTGGCCAATCCCACCGCTGCCACCAAATTTAATTAAACCGCCTGTTACGTCCGACAATCTACCCGGAAGCAAATTATCTTTCGATACAGGAAAGGTCTCTCCTCGTTGTCGACCTCGGTAGACAAGATGGAGGATTGCTCTCTTACTTGTTTTTTCAGGCAACCTGCTTATGCCGGCTATACCTGGGGTTGCCGAGAGCTAGGGATCGTTACGAGAGATTTGGATAGAGAAGGAGGCTGATAAATCAGGTTTATTAAATAAAGATTATTATTGGTTATAATAATAGTTATTTATTCATGCGTGTTAACATATACTTCTTCGCCTATTAAATAAAAGTAAGGTTTTAGTAATGATTATTCTAGACTTAGTAATTTTATGTTACCGACAATAAGTAATATTCTCCTAAGAAAAAGTAGGTAATGCAGTTTTCTGCTTTATCATCGGTCGATAAGTTAAATTTCTGTTTTACCATTTGTTGGTAAACCAGGGAATGATTTTATCATCGGTCGGTAACTTGGAAATTGACTTTACCGGCGGTCGGTAAGTGAGAGTTCGACTTTACCGACAGTCGGTAAGTAAGATTACGACTTTACCATAAGTCGGTAAGTAAGAGTACGACCTTATCATAGGTCGGTAAACAAGGTTTCGACTTTATCGACGGTCGGTAAGTGAGTGTTCGACTTTATCGACGGTCGATAAGTAAGATTTAGACTTTACCCTAAGTTGGTAAGTAAGGTTTCGACCTTACCGATGGTCGGTAAGCAAGAGTTCGACTTTACCATCAGTCGATAAATCAACTGGTGTGTTACCATTGATCGATAAGTAAGAGTTCTGCAATACCGACAGTAGGTATGTTACCTTCTGTTAGTTAAACGAATTAACACTCTATCATTAGGTGATAAAGCAAACTCCTATCTGTCATTAGATGATAATTGAGTCACCAGAAATTAGGATGATGTGCCTTTCGTTGGTTAAGAAGGGTTACTTCATTAACTAGGATTGGTATTCAATAATATAAGAGGTTGGAAGAGGAAGGATAACGTATTGACTTATAAATACGTTATATGTTGTAATTATAAATCAAAAAAAATAGTAAATCAAAGAACCTCTGTCATTAGGTCACTTGGTGTTGTAAAGTGGATTCGGCTTAACGTCTTTCGACGAAGAGGTGACCACTGCTATTCAGGGTCGATTCTGGTCCATCATAAAGGCGAGTGATCATTCACTTTACAGAATGACCACCTCAGAATCAGGTCTCGAATCTACCTTATGACAGGATATTAATCGAAAGAGTGTAATGGCGTATTAACGTTATAAGAATCGTTAATACTTTAATAATTCAAACAAGTAGGTGTGGATGGCACATAAGGATGATACACAATATAAGAATAAGGAACAATATATAATGTGAATAACAATATATAATGTTCAAAGAATACATATATAATACGGTGCGATTATAATATGCCTTAAAGCTAATATCAAAACTCAGTGTTCAAAACGCAGTGTCAAGACTCAGTGTCAAAAATCAGTGTCAAAATTCAGTGAATAAAATAATAAGTAGTAGGGTGATTAAATATGAGTTATCCGGACGAACAAATATTCAAAAGAAAGGAACAATGCTTAAATACTTACAAAGTAGACCTCGGTCTATTAGCTTTGGTCAAGTACACTTCGCTTTAGAGTTCCCTCAGGTTGCTTACTTGAAGAGGTTCAAGAGTTGAAGTTCTAGTTGAGGACTTCTTGCAGAGTGCTGGTTACTTCTTGAAGACTTGTTGGTTGTTGTTGCTGGTGGTGGTCCGGGATGAACTGCCGCTCCTGGCTCGGGGCCGGGTTTTTATACCGAAAATCTAGAGGCGGGCTCGGCTCGGATGGTCCGAGGTCCGATCTGGGGATCCAATGCTTGCAAGCCGAGTCCCCTCTTGGTTAGAGCGTCAGCCAATCATAATTGTTTATTCTCGGTGAAGTCCCGGGGGTAATCTGTTCTTAGTAGCGATAGCGACTGCCTATGTTACTTGATATTTTGTTCTTGGTACAGATTGTTAGAGGAAGGTTTGCTTCTTAGTAGCGATAGCGACTGCCTATGTTACTTGATATTCTGTTCCTGGTAGCGATAGCGGCTGCCTCTGGCTTTTCAATACTCGGTAGAGATAGCGGCTGCTGCCAGTGGTTTCAGTGGATGAGTCATAGGCTTGTGGAATGCGTAGAGTCTATCCTTGTCTTACGGGTAGTCCCCGCGCTCTTAGAGTGGGGAGGCCGACTAGTGGGAGGCGGTTACGCCTACTCTAGGCCGGTTCTCAATGCAGGCCTTGTTCTCATGAACAGGTTTAACTTCAGGTGGGTTTTCAATGCAGCTTCTACTGGACAATTTCCTGGACAAGTCTCTGGACCATTTTCCTAGGTGAGTTCGTTAAGTCTTTTTGGACAAGTTTCTGGACTGATTCAGTGGCGCGCTTTTTAAATAGCGTTTGTTGGACTTGTCTTTTTGGTAAGTATTTTTGGACAATTACTTGAACTATTTTGGACCTTTTCATTTGGAAGTTAGGTTTGCTTCTTTGTCGGTAAGGGTAAATCGAAAGTTCATGTTACCGACAGTAGGTAAGAAGTTTGCCTAAGGTCCTAAGAAAATGTCGGTAATACAGATTTCTATTTTACCATCAGTCGGTAAAGTAGATTTCTGCCATATCATCAGTTGGTAACTTTACCATCAGTCGGTAAAGTAGATTCCTGTTTTACCATCAGTCGGTAATTTACCATCGGTCGGTAAAGTAGATTTCTTCTTTTACCATCGGTCGGTAAGGTAGATTCCTTCCTTATCATGGGTTGATAATTACCATCAGTCGGTAAGGTAGGTTCCTGCTATGCCTCCAGCGGGTATCTTTCCATTGGTCGATAAGGTAGGTGTCTGTTGGAGTTGGTAGGTGGTAAAGTGGTTGTCTTCTACGTTGTAGGTTGGTAAAGATGAAGTTGTACCGACCATTGGCTAATAGACTTACAATACTTAAAGTAGGTAAAACAGTTAGCGGTATAAACTTAAGAGTATAGAGAGTATAAGTACTTAAGGGGCCTTATATAATAAGAGCGAGTATAAAATGTGTACGTGAATCAGGGGTTACATATTGCGGGTAAGTATGTTCGCTTAAAAGTATGAAGTATATAAGTAAATTAGGAGTTCGCCTGAATATATACGTTCGTGTGCGTCGGAGCATGGAGTGTTGCATAGTATAGGCGCTTACGTGTACATACTAATATAGAGTGTATAGGGTATTCAGGGGTTCGCATAATATAAGTAGGTATGCATGCAAGTGTGGAGTATGTAAGTAATTCAGGGGTTCGCCTAGTATAGTTGCGTGTGTATACATGCGAGTACGGAGCGTATAAGTGGTTCAGGGGTTCGCATGATACAGCTGAGTATGGAGTGTACGAGGTGTTTAGGGGTTTACGTAGTATATGTACTTATCCTAATTGCTGGGGTCTTCATGTGAATTACGATTTGTCATGATTTTGAAAGGGTTTGTTAAATTTTGAAAATATTCGTTTTTGACGGACTCTAGGACGTTACACCTCCCCCCTTATTTGAGAACGAAACCCGACGTTTTATTAGGGTTTTGTTCTAGGTTGTAGAGGCGGTCTCGTAGGTCGATGTAATTTTGAGGGATAGTTAAGTTGACGGATTCTATGTCTCCTGGTTGTCTGTCGTCATGGTTTTGACAAATGGGTTCGCTGATTATAGGAGGTTCTTTTGGTAATGGGGGTGGAGCGTGTGGGTTGTTTGAGCGAGGTAGGTTATCGTCAGGAAATCTGTTCTTCTCCTTTTCTTCTTCAACTGTTTTACGGCTGAGGTGAAGTAATAAGTTGGTAAGTGAGTCCCATAGCGCTCCCAGTAGATGTAGGCTGCATCCATATACGGTGTGTAGCGCGTATCCATGGATGATGGTGTCGATCGCCAGTTTAGCAATGCGAATAGTCATGAATATACCAACGACGCCGGCTGTAGCAGTGCCAAAGCTCATAAATCCTCTCCATATTCGGGTAGCAGTATTATCCACGATCTTGTTGAGTGAATCTTCATCAAGTAGTTTGTATAGGGAGACGGAGTCGGTGTGGACTGGGTGTCCGGTAAGTCCACGGGCGAGGGCGTTAAGTAATGCTGGTTTTTCTGCAGGAAACATAATGTGATCCCTTAACTTTTCTATTTCTTGCTGTGTATATATTCCACTAACAGCTAATGGTCCAGGTGTTAAATAGGTCCATGTGAGAGAGGTTAAAGGTCGCATTTGTTGAGGTGCTAATTGTCTAACTTGTGGCTTCGGTGTAAATTGTACCCATGTGTCTTCTATTCGATACATTGTAGGTAATTCATTAGAACATTCACGTTCATTGCCGATCTTCGTAATGATTCGTGATTTAGGTGTTAGAAAGTAAGATTCGTTTCTTAAGGTTACTGGTAGTTCGTTATAACATCGGTCGATTTTACGTACAGTGACTTCCACAGGGATGCATTTTATAATCTGGACTGCTTCTCCTGTAGTGACGGCCATATATCCTGATTTCTTCATTAGTCGGTAGGCAAACTCGTCGGGTTGGAGTGTAGCAAAAGATAATGTGTTGGTGATTACTTCCCTCTCGAGCTCGCATTTTTGTTTCATGACGTTGTAGTAAAGGGATGTCATCTGATGCCGTATGTGTTTTTCTACATACACGAACTTGGAATTCATGTATGTAAATATGTCGAGGTTATCCACAGGAATAGTGCCCTTGCTTGCAAAAGTTTCGCCTTGTCTGGTTTCAAGAATAAATAATTTCGGGTGTTCCGTACGATGGAGAGTGTATCCGCACAGGGGTTGCTCTTTGGTTTTAGTTAGAGCGAATGTGATATCTTCTGTGGTTAGACTATAAATGACAGGAGAATGATCGCTTGTAATTTTTGTTGCCATACCTTCGTAAAGAACATCATACTGATTGAAGTTGCAGGACTTCGTGGGTATAGGTTTCCAGTATGTGTAACCGTCATCGGTATCGAGGCAAAAGCTGTCGGACAATGTACAGATGGTTCCTGACCTTAGTCTGATTTTTCCATGTTCCAGTTGTACCGGTACTTGAGAAGTCTTGAGAGATATCTTTGCGACGCCTTGAACTACTACGTTATCCCATGTGCCGTAGGGATCTGAATATTGCGTTCCCTTGCATGTTCCGTCATGATTTATGGTGCCAGCCAGAGTGAGACCGTGATATGCGGTTTGATTTGCCTTGAGTCCAGTAATAAGGTTGGTAGGCCCTAAGGAAGTCGTCCCATCTTGAACCATTCTCAAACATTGAGTATAGCCGGTTTCTTGGACATAATCTGCTCTTCCATTGAAGACGACCGAGATGTGCGAATGCATGCCACAATGGTATATGGTGCGGGATATCTCTATTTTGCATTGGATGACCTCTGCGTAGTTATATTCGGACAGCTGCAGAAGTTGTATGTATGTTTCTGTAGTGTTAGGGGTTTGATAGTGAAGATCACATTCTCCTACGTCGAGTAGAGAGACGGCTGTGACGTTGAGGTGTTGTCCGCCACAATCGAATCCGATCAAAGCGAACGAGGTCTTAACGAGGATTATTAGAACGATAGCTATCATCATGACAGGCTGTAATGCACAATCGGATAATTTTAGCAAAATACTATGCGTTCATAAGTACATGCACGCATTCATGCATTACGTACATATGCTTATCCTGTGAATATATGTTCATATGCACGTGTGCGCGTATTTACACCTACGCACATATGCCTATGTTATAGCTATGTTTGTGCAGTAATTTTACGTAAAAGATTAAAAGAATAATAATAATAATTGTATGTAGGAATATATATATATATATATGTAGACGTAGGAAAGTTCGTTAAATATAATCATCGTAATTTTAAACTTTGCGCATTTTCAACGCTTTTAGTCAAGCGTAATTAGCTTATATA
>VBVR01005274.1:0-12466 GCA_011638315.1 Tetramorium parvispinum | reverse complement strand
CTAAATCTCTTCAAATCCAGACATTTATAACGCATATATATATGCGTTATAAATGTCTGGATTTGAAGAGATTTAGATTTACAATTACTGTCCTATTATTAGATTATAAACATGTATTTCACATACTGTCCATCAATTTTATCCAATTTATGTTATGAATCTGACTTTCTATTGCGTCTTGCTATAATATTCTAAATATATGTAATGTCTACTATATAATTATATTCTAATTATAAGCATATTTAACTGTAAGCATATTGAGCGTCACCTTGGTTATTCGCGATTAGAATTGTCCATGTGCAAATGTAGCTGCGTTACGAAATGTAGGACACGAGTTCGGGTCTAGGCTGAGATGATCAGATTAATTGTCTTTTAACGTTGCTCGCGTAGAAACGAACAGGCAAATACTAACGCAAACAGGGCCCGCCCCGTTAACTCGTGACATTGCTCGTCACGATGTTAATATTCACGATGACGTTCACCAGTGGAGCTTTTTCCTCCTTCGCAATTAAACCCTTGACAGCTGGGAATTGAATTAGGCAGCCGAACGCTGTCAGATTAAATTGGGCGGAAAGACTCTTCGATACATTCGTGCATAGACGAATTTAGTAATCTGCATTTATTAAGTTGCATAGAATTTTGAGTCTCATTGACAACGCAATATATCGCGTTGTCAATGGGGCGTTATGACAGCTAGAGTCACTCACAGTGACATAACTCGCCGAGGCACAAATATTTGCATCGCGACGAGTAAGAGATTAATCTTCATCCCGAATATGTTGAGGATGTCACGTAACAGTCCCGGATATTTCTGAGATTATCATAGCTTTCGATAGCTTACGATTTTTGTCATACTCATATTTGTTGAACTCCTTTTAAAAGAAATTAATCGGAAAGATTTATCTTATAATCATAAAGATTTGAAGGTTTATGTAAAAGATAGATTATATAATTTTATTTAGATTATTTAGTTCTATTTTATTTAGATTATTTAGTTTATATAGTTTTTCAATCTTTCAATCTTTAATTAATCTTCTGCTAACATCATTCTAAATTCATATCAACTAATATCTCCGTTAAAGAAAGTTTAAATTAAAAACAAAACAATATTTTCTTTTTTTTAATTATTTAATATTACAGGTATGTAATATTTATCATACTATACAATATGTATAATATATGAAACAGCAAATTGATTTTTCTTTGCGATAATTTTCAATGCCGCATCTTTAATTTCCCAAAATTAACAACAATGGCAAGGTATCTTCCACATTTCTCCGAGATTTGCTGTTTGAAAAATGATCTCGCCGGTCGTTCGCCGTTTCTACAATCGTGAGTTCGCGAATGATCGAACGCACGCGGAATCGCCGGGAGAGTGCTGGGTCATAATGTCATAATACGCGTAAAGGAATCGCCGCGAAGGGATTCAGATGTATGTCGTACGCCAACGCTGGCGCATGGCACCAGCACGAGGAGACCAGAGAATGGGAGATAGGGCAAGAAAGAGAGAGGAGAGAGAGAAAAAGAGAGAGAAAGGGGGCAGGATAAAGAGTTGAACGGTGAGAGAGGACGACGGTGGTAGCGGTTATAAAGATTTGTAGGGACAGGTTCCCGGACGAGTAGCACACAGCTGTTGCGTCCTCACTTCCTAGGTGAGGTGGTTCATAGTAGATCTTTCTCGTCCTTTCCACGTCGTCTTCGTCCTCGTGTTTCTCGTTCGCACTACCTTCACTGTACACCCACACCAGCGCCGACCTGCACGCGCTCACGCGCGCGCGCTGCCTGCCTACCTACCAACCTACCTACCCACGGTGATCCTGCCCGGCTAACACACTGCCACACTAACAACCAACCGCCATTCTACCACGTAACGGTACATCACTCCGCTCCTATGTGGTCCTTTCGGTTATGTCGCGCGACCAGGCAGCTGTGGAGAACGGCGACGTAAAGACGGTGACGGAAGTGCGTGACGGCGAGAGGGGGAGACGTTGCCGCTGCGCAGGGGCTGCGGGCGGGGCGGAAGAGCTGACGACAAAACGGGACCGGGAGGACCGGCAACGAGAGCGAGAGACAGATACCCAGTTTGGGACCAGCTCCGCCACTTATGTCAAAGTGCCGGCGAAATTTCGTAACTGGCGATCGGAAACGCGAGCACAGTCAATATAATCACCCCGTGACGAATCGTTTCGCACCATAGCTACTCCGCGACTGACCACGCACTGACATGAACATTTGTATAAATTATTACATAATTAATCTGTGAGCACAATTCTTCCGAGTAACATGTATATATATATATATCGCTTGAAGATATCTTCCGTGAAGAAAAATTAAGAAAGGGCTTTCTTCAAATATTTTTATTTTATTCAATGTTGATCTTATCAGTTTTGACAATAACAAATAAAGTTAAAAGTAATTGGATTTTTGTGTAGAAATTTCAACTGAACAAAAATACAAAAAGTACTAGAAATAAAAAGATTTTTTGGAGTTAAAAAATTGAATTAATAAGATTTCAATATTGATAAGAAGAGAATTGGAATTCTTACTCCAAAACATTTACAAACCGAAAATACAAACCTCTGTTTCTCTATCTTCATTAAAGACCACCTGCAGACTTTGTCTCCTTGGCAATTTCTACATAAAAATGAGTAATACGAAAACATCGATTCGCTAAAGTAGTGTATCTTTCATTATTACTTCATAATTCATATTCATATAACCGTGAGGAGGAGGTCGAGAAAAAAAGAATTTCTCGAAGGATACCGAAACTGCAAAACAACTGTGTCCTCTATTGTAAACGCATGACATCGGCGGTGCTCTGCCCACACTTCTCGGTCGTTGCTCCGTGCATGCGTGCTCGTAGTGTCCACACGTCTCTCTCGTGTGGCGATTTGCAGCGCGAACGTGCACACCGTAGATGCGTACACGCGTGAACGAGCTCCTCCACTCGGATTCACGAGACGCGCGCTCGCGCTCGCGCGCGACATGCGTGCATACGTGCGTTCGTACATGCGTGCATACCGCGCGCGAGTACTTTCACACGGAGGTGAACAACACGCCACGGTATCCAGGCCAGGGGTGGCCAACCACCACTACTCCGCTGCCTCGCCGAAGATACCGACTCTCTCGTCGCCGCTGCTCGCGCAACGTCTCTCCGCGCGGCGCGAGAGAGGCGAGAGAGTTGTTGTCTCTTCCACGCGCGACATACGCGCTCGTTCTTACGCACGCACGCAGGCGAAACGAGTCACCAGCAAACCGTCGCTGCAGTCCCCTCGGCGGTTAACACGCCTCGGCGAGATCCTTGGTATCGAGCGCGATAACCTTCCTTCCTTGGCAGCGAGCATTGCTGCCTATTAGATGTTCCTCATTTGGAGCGCTGTGTCGAGACCAAAGTTCTATCGTACATGCGGACGGACAACAGCACCGGCCAGTTCAGTTGATAACAAGTATATAAAATATATAGATCGCAATCTGGAAGTCCTGTTAACAAGTGTATTTAATTGAGATGGTAAAAATAAAAGTTCGGCTCGGCATATTTAATGGAAAAAGCAGTAGTTTTCATTGAAAACTGGAGTATATTCTTTTAAATAATTTTTTCTAGTTTTTAATATTAAATATTTTCTACATGCCCGTATAAATTGTTGGTGATAAGAACGTATATTATTATTTTTATTTTATAAAATGCATGTTAAATTAACAACTTGCTAAAACTGAAGTAGCAGAATTAAAAATATCAAAATATCAAAAGTAACCCATATTCTCTTCTCTCTACTCTAAATATGCTTCTATTTTGCTAAACGTGTTTTTAACATGAAATATTGCTTTATAATGAAAACGCTTTAATATTTTATCATTCCAAATCCCTGACTTTTTAACATCATTACAATTACTAAATCTCAGCTGTCATCTTGTGCTGACTATTAGGATAATGGCATTTGTGCAAAACCTGGCATATCGATTATTTGAAAAATTGATAAGGAATTATTCGAAAACTGTCCCGCTTTAAAGACTGCAAATATCTGAAGACTGAAAAGTCGGATCATCAAGGTGGTACAAGCGTAAAAATTTCGATAAAAAGGTCCGCGTACCGTACGGTGGCCATACCAATAATATGTCGCGTGCGTCATGTACGACTCGTCATACAAATATATATTTGAAGGCGAGGCTATTATAATCCTCCGTACGTTTGTGCGCGGTGGACGGTTTGACGTTAATTACGGCGATTTTAACGGTTCGGATGCGACCCAAGTGAAATTATTGCGTGCGCTTGTCAGTGATATCGGTGATGCCGGTACTAGAAATCGCAAATAATCGCCGGATGCTAACGAGAAGAACAGCTGCTTCATATAATTTTCCTTGACGTGACATCTTGTTTTACAGTCGCGGTAGCAACGTGTGTTATCTCTCTGTAAATCTGCGAAATTTCAGAGAGACGGAAGATCATCGAGTAATGGATTTATATATTTTGACAATCGGATTAGTGAATGAGAGGAACAGAATTTTTTTTTATTAATCCTAATCTTTAATCACTTCTTTTATTTTTACTTGATATCGATGATATATTTGATTTTTTCAAAAATCACGGCGTTACATTCGATTGAATTTAATGTAAAAAGTATTGAAATATTATTGTTTATAATTTTATTTAAAAACACAATTGTATAATAATTTAATAGAGGAGAGAAAGAGAAGGAGAGTATATTTGAATACTACAAATTGCTGAGTAATTTATGAATAATTCATTAAGTCTAATCGAATTCAAAGAAAAATTATTTAAGCGAGCCCGTTGATATTAATTCCAGATAAGTAAAAACAGAACATTAACAAAGCAATAAGATGCATAACGCAACTGTGTCGACACACACGCGATTAGCGATTTACCTTGTCTATTGCAATCGCTTATCGAGCGACTGATTATACAGATTAAGAGACTGCATCGAGCCAGCGAGCTTTTAATGCTTGTTTATTTCCCAGGCGTTCGCGTATATGATAATAATTAACTCGCAGTGTACGATTTACGCTTAGACGCGTGGTTGATATCTTCCTGTTTACTCTAGTATCACGGCAGCGACGATGTACGAGTTTCGCACATACTACGCGCTACGTTTAATGCAACGCCCGGTCATCGGCGGGAGATCGCGATAATTAGCGTAAAAATCGCCGCGCGGCATCACTTGCCGCGACTCGTTTACGCGTCCCGTTATGCCGCGCGTCTGCGACGAGAATCTTATCGTCTGGGACATCGATATTTGCCGCCGATGACGAGGTCGAGATTACCCGCTGTAGAATACAGCCGGTGTACCGATGACTTGATACTTGAATGAGGGACGAACCGGTATCTCTCTTGATTCAATACGAAAGACGTCGAGATAACTTTTTACTAACAATAAGTCGTAGAAACTAGAAATTCGATGATAGCGATAATAACAAAACGAACGGCCACTTGTATCTCGATACTGAAGCTCCAGTTTAAGATAAGCCTTGGATGATTTTATATTTAATATCTGTCGAAATATCTTTTTTACCACGTAAACACGTGTCGAAACTATGAAATTTCAAAGTTTAATTAATATCAGATTCCTATAATTTGAAATGCAAATAACGTGCGATAATAAATATATCCGCGTGCAACTAATTTTCAATATTAACCCTTAAAGGCTATCGTGAAATTTCGGCCCATGCGAATTATTTTAAAATTATTGAAAAATATAATGATTGGTAATGCTCATTTTTTTAAATAGTTCTTTAGACTATCAGTAATGATAACGTTACATAAAACAGATCAGTTCTCTCACACACTTGGCTCACACACGTAAGAACAAAGTTGATTTGGGACAATATGATCGATTTCACTTGTTCGTAGTTATCTTAAGAGTCAAAAATTCTAATAAAATAATCTCCAGTTATAAAATAAAATGCAGGATAACATGTCTACATTTATTCGCTGAAAAGTTCGTTATTCTTAATTATTTATTAAAATTTGAAGATTATCGTCTCGACATTTTTGCAGGAAATGTCAACTTCTAATTTGTCAAAAAGCTCTATTTGAAATACGATATTTGATACTTTATATTTATTTCATACGAGGATATTCTTTATATCTTTTTTTATTCATGTCGTTCGATATCGTATCGTAAGGCTCAGCGTTCTTTCGCGACGTTCCTCTTACCAGAGGAGAAATGTGGCACGGTGCCACCTGAAAATGAGTCTCGAGACTCGGGGTGGATCGGGCCGCAGGTGTGAGCGTGTCAATTTAACGACGACGTCGACGACGACGACAGCGACGATGACAACGACGGCGAAGACGGCGCGTACGATGTCGGCATACCGAGGAAGACTAAGGAGCCTTAAGGAGTGAACTAAGTGATGCAAGTCCTCCTCCGTCGCGCGTATGCACGCACGGTGCAATGCCCTCGCGACGGACTTAGAGATAGTATCGTCTACACCCACACGATGACGTCGACCGCGTCGCGCTTCTTTATGTCACGCGCTCTTTTACGCGCGCGACAACTAACGACGGGATCGAGTCAATAGATGAATCTCAATCCAATCCAGCAGCCGAATACACCTTTAGAATCAAACAGCAGTTCGATGAACGACGGCTTTCCCACTTGGACGAAATTTAATCAGAAGAGAAATCTACTTCCTTTAGTTAAAACGCAGCATGTATGTTTTTTTCGAGCGCGTGCCTGATACGCGAGAAAAAAGCGGTCGCTCTGGAAAAAAAAAAAGAAATTATAATGGCATTAAATGAGTCGTATATCTATACTGTTGGGACAGTAGCAGTCATTGGATATTTCGCGATTCAAACGCGCGATGATAACCGCCGTGATATGAATATGACATATAGTTATTCAAAGATGCAAATGTATAGTCTCTACGTCTCTGCTTGTCGGGCAAGATCCACGTCCTACTTTTCTACGTAGCCGCGAAGAGTACGACGGAATTTTATTGGCGGCTCCGTGTGCGGAGGTGAAACTAAGTCAGATACTGCGACGTTTCCCTCCGATGCGGCATGGCATGCCGGCTCTTGCCTCTTACATCAGATCGCGAACATAATTTTCATGTAAAGCAGGAACTTTCGTTCTGCAATATGTCGTAGAGTCAACGAGCTCGGTATCGTCTTACGGCGATATATCTGCTGTATATCTATGCATCGGAGAAACGGGAAAGGATAATAAGATTTTCATATGAGATTATTACGGTGTTGTTAAGGATCCGAATAATGTTTTTGTTGTTTTCTATCTCAAATTCCGGTATGTTCAGAATAATTCAAAAATTGACATTCTCATATCATTATAGCAGAAATAATGCTGATCTCTTTTACAGTTCTTTGGTATCATAAAAAAAATTAGATGTATAATTTCTTGACGAAATGTTATCAGGAGATGGCAAATAATTGCAGGGATGAAATAATGGAGTTCTCGATGCATTCGCGTAGCATCAGCTTATCAAACGACGGCAGCTCTCAGTGATAGTATATTGTGATTACATTTTGACTTATATATTTTTATATAAAATATAAAATACATAGATATCACACAAGTAAAAACTTGATACATGTCAATCTCTAACTCACAAGTCACAAGAGTTGGCCATACCGCAGGACCGAAAGTGAAAAGGTAGCTGTCTGCGAAATCTCAAGCCAATAAAATTCGTATAATATGTAAAGTATTTACATTACATCATACGTCATTATATGACATATATATGAGATTTATATGAAATATGTATTTTTATAATCATCTGACATTTTGTGAAATTGTCATTATACTGTCAACTTTGTTATAAATAAATTACAGCAAAGAAACATTCATATTACTCCATTTGTTCGAAACAGCATTTATGATGTTGGAATCGATTTTGCAATTTTTAGAAGCAGCTGTTAACGTGATCCAGATACGTGCTGAGTGCTTGAGATTAATGATGAAAGCTAGTTGAACAGCTGAAATAACACGCTATCAGCATTGCGCTTTTATTAAAATGCATTTGTATTATAAACTTTAGTCATTTGCAAGAACAATTACGGATCTATTAAAGACAGAGATATCATACTCTTCAAGTTGCTCCGATCGCTGATGATCGATTTTTGACACATGTACATACATTTATCAAAATATATTATTCTCTTATATGTCTAAAAAAAACTCGCATTTCTCATTCAGAAGATTTATTGCAGATGAAGAAAAACGCGTATTATGGAAAATTTTGCCGCATAAATATTCACCCGAAATTGACAAGGGACTTTACCTCCACCGTATATCTCCGATATCTTCGATCGGCGGGTTATTAACCCGAACGGCGCTAATGAAAGAGCCCGTTATCCGACTAGAAAGTGGATTGAAACGCGACATACGGCCGCACGACATTTGTTTTATTCGACCGATGCACGTGCGGCCTATTACAATTGACTTGTCGCACCGCGCAGCTTCAATCGTCACGTCGCGACGACTCAGCTATCGAAATTTATGATATTTACTAGAAAAAGTTAGGAAAATTTTTAAGAAAGTATTTAAAGAATAACGATTAATTGACGATAACTTTCTTGAAATACTTTTTCCTGAAATTACCTTTTTACTGTCAGCCCTAACTTTTCATGTCGTATCCTTGATAATTTTTTACGTGATTAAAAGTTCGCTATTATCGTTTTAAAGACACCGCTTCAAAGAAAAAAAAATGGACAATATTGCTGAAAGTGAGCAAAGTGTATTACAGAAGAAAGCATAAATAGACGGTACGAACAATATGAAGAATATTCTCGTTTTACATCGTTTTGCATTTCCACTCCACGATCGCTCGAGTAAATCGCGCTCGCCACGGTAAACATTTCTCTTACGAATGCGCGCTTGTTATGACTGCGTTAACGATTTCTACATATCTAGATGCATATAAACTTATAAATATGTAAATGCAAAGATAATTTAAGCCTACAGAGCAGGGATCTACATCTAGGATAAGATTATTGTATGCCGTAAATTCGAATACGTTAGCGCGTGATAAATAAGCATAATTTTCTGTTAATTCATGTTTTTAGGACAACGTTTGATTACAGGCACGCATTGCATATTAAAATGGCGATTTTCGCATTTGTACACGATTCCCTCGAAATATTGAAGTAGATGTAATGTCTTGCATTCAGCTTTAACGAGAGCTACCGTCGTTTGATAAGCTGATGCTGCGCGAATGCATCGAGAACTCCATTATTTCATCCCTACAATTATTTGCCATCTCCTGATAATTGCACCGTAGTAGCATAAATGGGTTGAATTACTAGTTGAGAGCATGACATATCAATTTACTCATTTACTCTAATTTCCAATAAAATGTGTATGCAGAAATAATAACAGCCGAGATGGTTATAACGCGAAGAACTCTGATGTTTCAAGTGCCGAAGCAAATATTTTCATAGAATACATCTAATAGGCACTCTCTTTGAAGACATATTATACTTAGGTTAAGAAAGAATTTAATGTACATATATAAATCTATTTTTAGCATTACCTTATCTCCATATTTATAAAGAGCTACATTGAATTAAAATGAAGTGAAATGAATATTAAGTAGATGGATATTAAGATATTAATCTGTAATATTTTTATTACGTTGTTTGCGTTATCAATTACGTAACATTTTTCAAACAGCATAACAAAATCCGAGAAGATTTTCTTTAGGGGGTAAATTAAAAATTCATAATGCACTTGTCTCGAAAGGATTAAAATGGGAGGCGATTCAAGGAATCGGATAAATGCGAGTTGGGGGGGTGGTAGTTTTCGACTACCTTGGCACAGATCCTCTCTTTGGAATCACGAAGCGCAACGTCGCATCGCATTAAAATTTACGTCACGCGCAAAATCGGTTATGCATAAATCGAATGCACAATGCATTCTTTAAGGTCGATAACTCATTGCCGCCGTCTCGATAGAAGTTCGATCTCAATGACCTGGAATATACCGGGTGCGCCGATCAGTATATAATATTATACAAGAGTGCTATTTATATTCCTTTAGGACGCAAAATCGGCAGATCGACATATCGATATTGTTTTTTTAAATAACCGAAATAAACTTACAATAAAAATATTAAAGCCGACTTTAAAACAGTCTGATTGGACATCTCTGTTAACATCATAAATATTACACGTTAAATTTTATGAATCTTTGTCATCTTACAAGAATCAAGTATCTTCTTCTTAAGGTCCAGATTTGTCTACAAATTTGTTTATTTTACACAAATCAAATATCTTGCATCACTTTAGTGGTTCAGGTTTTCCATTTTTTTTTATTTGATAGGAATCAAATATCTAGTATCACTTTAAAGTTTAGATTTATTCATCATCGGCAAAAGGATTTACTTTTTCTACAGTAAAAAACGCCAATTTACGCATACTATCTATTAACGCAATTATACACCCTGCATGTCTGATGATCAACGGAAATGAACCTCCTCGGAGTCAACCATGCATAAAAACGCGGTTTCGCGTTCGATCGTCGCCGTCGATGGCACTCGTGATAGCTAATACGAGCAGTTTCCGCGAGAAGTTGTGTTCTGGGTCCAAATTTCCCTCGACGGCAGGGGCGACGGCGACGGCGACGACGACGTCGACGTCGACGTCGACGAGGTCGTTGCACCCGTTCGCCGATGAGCGAATTCGAGAGAGATCGAGGGGGGTTCCTCTCTCCGTCCGTCGCCACCGCCGCCGCCGTCGAGGTTGTGGCGGAATAGGGTGATGGGTGGTAGGCAGAGAGGTTGATGCCCGGGTTTACTTCCTAGTCTGGTTGCCTGTATCGACCGGATAGCGTCCCGCCGTCTATAGCACACACGCTTCCGAGGCGAGGCGCGCGCTCTGTCCGAGAGTCTCGGGGGGGGACCCCCGTTTCTCCTCCCCCGTCGTCTCTCTATTCGCGCGCGTACGCCACAGTCGTTTTCCCTTATCTGCTCTTGCCAGCACGCGTCGGGGTTGCGCGTTGCGCGCTCAAATCAAATTTTCAGGCCGGCGGCCTAACTGCTTACGCTTATTGCCCAGTTCTCTCGAGTTTCGCGGAAAACGGCACCCTTTTGCATCGTTGAAATAGTCATCACATACCTTAAGGAGATTTATGCAATACCCATACACAAGTGGGAAGAAAAGATTCAAATCTCGCTTAATAATCATGATCGTACATAATAATTTGTAGACAAGTTGAATAATATTATAAATACTTTTTAATCTTCGTCTTCGGAACTACATGGAAAGAAAGATCATACACAAAATTATGATAATAAAATAGAACGCGATTTTACCTTCCGATAAGCAAAAGCACAATGTCAATGTAATGATTCACAATGAAGCAACTTTGAACGTGATCGAAATTTAGCTTTATCGAATCCATGTGGGAAACACGTAGAAATATCTAATCTTCGGTGGAGCGTTTCGCGAAGCATCCAAAAACATACTCGGAATAGATTTAGAAGCGCGACCGTGTCCATGTGCCAATTGTGCGAATATGCCCAAATCCGTAATTATTTGACAGAGCGACATAATGAGTTTTAAAGCGATCCGTCGCGGATGATCCGTCTGGATGGCCGTTGGCCGCGCAGTTAACCGCGGCCATGGCGTAACGACCGCGCCGCGTATTGTCGATGTAACCCTCTGGAGAATAATAACACGGGGAATAACTCGTGCGTCGCCGTACTTTTTAAATAATACGGCGGAGCCAAGCATAGCGAAGAAGGGAATAAATTTCGGGGTGCGGTCGTTAAGTATTGCCCGCCAAAAGCACGCTGCAACGACGATTGACTGCTGGGCTGCGGAGAGGCCGCTGCTCAATCGGCGAGCTGGAGATCGTTTCGGCGGCGTCGAGCGAGCGGCCGACTTTTTGCTCGGCTAACCGCATTGTTGTGGCCATCCGGTAAGGCTACTTTCGGTAAATTACCGTATTTGCCGGTAATGCCGCGCGGTCGCGGACGTGTTATTAGGGGACCGTGAATCGTTTTTTGGGCATCGGTTCTCACGCGCGCCCTAAAAACGCACTCATGGATGTCCGTTACTTCTGTCGATAGGTCGTCCGCCTCCTGACAAAAGCACGCCCGCGTTTACCGAGACGTTCTTACCAAGTTTCTCCGAAATTAACGCATCTTGCAAAACGAATACACAAATAAAAAGCTCGTCTGACTTTGCACCTGCGTTAAACGCGACTTTGGCCGGTAGTTCATAGTCAGTTCTTATTTCAAGATCAACTTAAGTAATGTCTTAAGATGCTAATACGGCTCTGTGATTAGGGTTTAGAACCACATAAGACTGTAAATAAAATGATTTTAAATATAAGAATTGACTATGAATACCGACCTTAATTTTGATCATCTATCTCTCTAAAAGTAAATCAGTGAATCTCACTGTCAATCAGCGATTATACACTGATTGTCAGTGTTAAGTATACCACTAAATTTTTCAGTGATATACTTAACACTGACAATCAGTGTATAATCG
>VBVR01005273.1:0-12468 GCA_011638315.1 Tetramorium parvispinum | reverse complement strand
AATATATACACTATTATTACATGTATATATTACTATATATGAATAATTTTTTCTCATTTCGCTATTTTTTATAAAAACAATGCAAAAATTATCCTTTTAATTCTTTTTCTTATTATTTTTTTGCACATATAGAGATTTTACAATAAAGACATACATGGATATATTTTATATACACATAATTACTCATATCTTTTTATGTGAAAAACTTTTTATTCAGATAGCATATGTAGAATACCAAATTTTGGATTAGGACATTGTAATTTCGCATATTTCAACAATAAAGATGTATGAGCACAAATAAAAAATTTAAATCCTATTTTAATTTATAATTGCTGTTTACAATTGCAAATTTATGCTATATAATATCAAGAGACAATAACTTTCAGATCTCGTGTCAAGTTTTACGGCAATTAAAAAGACAAATTTATATAAAATTGTACTAAATCAAATCTATCTGATTAAATAGATCTTAAAGCATAATGCTTGAACCAATTGAATTTGACTTGATAAAAGAAATTTGAATTGCGTAACGAAAAGATTTTTACGTCTTTGCATGTATATATTTTACATCTTGTGAACGCAGATGTTATAATGCAAGATTTTGATTTAAATGCTGTAGCCTTCTTTTTTTAAATGCGTATTTTACCTCAGAAATTAGTACACTGTACTATTTTGAATATAATATCCTATCATGAAATGTATTTTTACATTACTATGTATATTTTAGATCAAAATTTAAAAAGTATTACATGTTTATTTGTAAACAAATGTGTGTATAATAAATATAACGTGAAAAAATAAAATTAAATAAAATATTATGAAAAATTTTAATTTTCAAACGATAATTTTAATAAGATTTTATGTGTATTACTAATATTTCATAGTATTAAAATTTTATATTATTAATCGCTACATTTTATGTAGCAATAATTAACTACTAATAAATGATTAATGATTTATTAATTACGTTTATTATTATGTAACTAGGAAATCGCTCCAGCTAATTGAGTTGTATATAAAGCGGTATCTATAATCAGATTTTAAGGCGTAAGATTTTAAACTTTAAAATGAGATTTTAAGCTTTAAGTCTTAAGTCGTAGACATAAGCAAGCTGTAAGCTGTAAGCTATTAAGTTGTAGTATCTACAAGAAACATCGTGAACTCATAATTTTATGTCTTAACGATCGCCAAGAGGCAATCAAAAAGCAGATGTTTCAGAGACGCAACAGACGTGTAAATTCTTTGAATGGATTGGATGCAAATAATGGGCAGTTTTATTTGCACAAGTTACTTATTTTTCTCTCACAATAGATTCGTCATTAATATTTTCCCCACATATTATTTACATATATTATTTACGTATATTATTTATATTCAAATCCATTCAATTCATCGTGCAAGCCGATTACATATAGCTATATTTTGATTAACCATCACATCGCGCTCGATCATAAGCAGTAATGTTTGTACTCATACAGCACAAAAGTTGCAGTTACATTATAGCAATGTTGCAACAAAATTGTAATCTTGCAGTAATATTGCTACAATATAAACTATAACTGCAAGTTGTGTGCTGTATGGGTAGTCTTGAGAAATTCCGCCAAATCGCTCAAGCGATTAAGACTTAAGATTATGACTAAAATAAGAGCGGAAAAATCCCATACAGACGGAAATGACATCACAAATTACGACTTAAAGGTTAAATCTTATGCCTTAAAATCTCTCACATAAGGTTTGTAATAGTAAGGTTTGTAGACACCGCTTAAGCAGTATAGAAGAATTTAAAATGTGTAATATCTCAGCAACAAGATAATTACATATTTTCTCGATAATCGAACGTACTTTAATAATACTCGAAGAATAAGATAGTTACTAATTAACAAAACTTTTAATAAAATCAGATAATATTGTAACTCTAAATATTTTTTTGTTAAACATTTTACGTAATAGTATCATTACATTTATATGTTTATTAATATTATTTCTGTTTATTATTATACGTTTATTAATATTATAGTATTATAAAAATATGGAAACTTTTGTCTATCTAAATTATCTAAACATTTACGTAAAAGAATCAATAAAGATGTAATGACTATTACAAACCTTATGTCAGTTATTCAATTTTAATAATTGTTTATTAGAAATAGATAATATTTAATATACGTTTCTTTTAACAGAAAGATTATTTTAATAATGGAAAAAAACTATTGAATTTTATATGTTAAATATTATAAATATTTAATTAAAATGCTATTAAAAACAAATTAATAATTAATTGTAAGACAATTGTTTAACTTTACAATAACTGTGCAATCCATTAAAACACAAATGAATCCGATACATCTTAAGTATCTATAATAGCTTTTTAGATGTTTTAAGAAAATAATATTATTTCTTTTGAATTTTCTCGATAACATTTGGTTTCTACTAAATTATTTTTTATTAAAAAAGTAAAACTTGTTGAAAAATGAACCTGTTACATACCTGCAATATAAGCTGTAACCTTGCCTGCGCATCATAATTCTTCTTTTTTCTGATTAGTAAAAAGATATCTCCAATGTCGGGACAACTTAATAGTAATTTGGAGACTAGAACCTTTCCCATGAAACCAGTACTTCCAGTGATAAGAACATTTTTGTTGGTAAACCATTCGGATATCGATTTTGTGGTCATTTTTGAAAAAACTAGAGAACATAAACAAAATATTTGTTAAGAAAAGGATGGAAAACTCTATAAAAATTTGTAGTAGCTTGTAGTTCCTTTAAGGCTTTAGTTTATTATACGAATTTGTTTATAATTTTAATTTATTCTAATATAATCCATTTTCTAGTTATTTTATAAACTGTTATGAGTCTTATAACAACCGAAAAAGGCTTAAAATTTAGTATAAGAGCCAATAAAGATATTTCGTTATAGTCCGAGTGTATTAATATTTTAGTGATAATAATAGTATATACAGAGTGCCCAGGCAAATATCTCGCAATTAGTTAAAATTCCAAGAAAGTTTAATAAGAGAAATTTACACGGTTTTTAGTTTTTAGTTTAGCAATAAAATGCGAGTAAAAAATTATTTTTTCATTTTCGAATTATGAAGATCGCTATCGTTTTCTTAAATAATTATTAATATTTTTTTGTACATATTCACGTAAGAGGAATTAATAGAAATTAAAATCATAAATAGTAGAAAATTGCTACTATGCTTTTATTATTATGCGTTTATTATTATGAGATAATTGCAATCTTAGATATTGAAGTATTAAAGTAAAGTAAACTGGATTTTTAAATTTAAGTTGGAATAATGAGTCAAAAGATTGAAAAAATAAAGAAACTATGTTTTTATGAAACATTTATTAGCACATTAATAATTACTTAAAATTTTGATGATCGTATTCGATATAGCACGTTTTATTTGACGCGTTTCTCATTATTGATTGCAACACATTTCTACTTTTAACTATAATAATCTTATGTCATAATCGTCTTTTTCATTTTTACAAATCTACAACTCTTGTGGAAATGGAAAAGATTTATGACATAAGATTATTATAGTTAAAAGGAGAAATGTGTTGCAATCAATAATGAGAAACACGTCAAATAAAACGTGCTGTATCGAATATGATTATCAAAATTTTAAGTAATGAATGTGCTAATAAATGTTTCATAAAAACATAGTTTCTTTATTTTTTTCAATCTTTCGATTCATTATTCCAACTTAAAATAAAAAATGCTAATCCAGTCTGCCAAATTTACAAATCTTTACAACCCAATTTAATATTTTAATATTTATAATGCTAATTATTTCATAAGCATAGTAAAAGTTTTCCACTAAATATGATTTTAATTTTTGTTGACTCTTATACAAACATGCAACAAAAATAATCTAAAATAAATATCTGTTTAAGAAATCGATAATTCAAAAAAGTTGCAAACCAAAATAATTTTATTGCAGATTAAAAACTGTGTAAATTTTACTTAAATCCAGTTTACTATACTTCCTTGTAACTTCAACCAATTGCGAGATATTTGCTCGAACATTTATGAACAGACACTGTATATTCTTGTATAGATGTTTCTTTTTGCTTTTAATGTAATCTTTACACACTTAATTAATCCTTTACACTCGGCAAAAGAATTGACGGTCGGGCGCACATAAAATATAATGCGGAAAGATAACGCACTATTTTTCGTTTTACACAATATTAATTATTAACATTTTCACAATATAATTATTATCACATATAGCTTTGCTATAAAATTAAAGTGGAAGAAAATGTATATTGCAAAACATAAAATAGAGAGAGGAAAGGAAATGCAAAAGAATATAAGAAATACGAAGTCATTCTTCATAAGACACTATATATAAAGTTAGACGATTCTCGTTTTATAGATTTAAAAAAAATTGCAGTTATTATTTATTGTGGATATGTGAATATATAATTTTTTTTTTAATGCAAATATATGCATACTATGTATATATACAAAATATTATAATATATAATATAATTGTTATATTAATTATGTAAATGTTATTTAATAATATAATTATATAATATAATAATGTACATATTTTGAATATTTAATAATTACCTTAAAATCGCAATAAATTTTTTGTTTAGATTGTACAGGAAATACGATAGGAGCGTTTCAAACGGATATCGCACTTGATCCCGGGAAATAGAGCGTGTACACTAAACTGGTAATTAAAACTTGAAAAGTCACTTGGGTAGTTTTTCGTCTTATCGTTCCATGTCGTAGGGACTGTCAGAACAGACTGAATCCATATACACCATCGACGACGGTTTTATCCCTGCATGGCTGACTGCACCGGTCAATCCTAGCCTTTCTTGATTTTACCTTCGTCCAGTGCCAGTGTCTGATGAATGAAGACTCGAGGGCAGTGAAGAGTTCTCTTCAAGGTCTCTTACATTCTCTCATACTTCCCTCCTAACAATAAGTCTATGCGGGCGACAGCGATGGGACCGAGCGGATCCGATTTCCGCAGTCGTCTTATGTCGTGATTTCATTTTTGTTCACGTAGCACAAATTTGCATTTCTCACGATAATTCCCATGACCGATCCGTCCGTAAGCGGAGCTCACTGTGATGCCGCTATATCGTATATTTATTCATTCATATACAAAATCAAGTGATTTAAATTCTACCCGAGATTCATGATATCGCTACATCACCGCGGAATTAAAAGAGGTATTGAACCACCTTGGGATTTTCCGATGATTTCGCAACCTTGTAACATACTTCGGATAAATAGAGATTATAAATTATAAGATTGCTTTAATTTTACAGTAAAAATTTCGTGTAAAAGAAGAATGGACAATAAGCGCGTTTTTGTGCCTTCTCAGGATTTTCAAAAAACAATTCTTTTTGTATTGTATGATCATTAGGAATGTCAAAAATAGCCATTAAGTAAGAAAGAGCTTGACCAAAAAGTCAAAATTAATTATTAGTCTAGATATACTATTATGATACCTAAGCCCTTTTCATGATTAAGAAGTAATCAATAAAATATTTTCGCTTATTATACTGCATCGCCATCATATTAATATCATTTTAGATTACAAATTTGTCAACCTTCATTAAGGTAAACAGCTGGTTAAAAAAATTAATTTTTTATTATCTAACATATAAATATTCATTATCATATTCATCATATTCATAATCATAAAAAATGGATGATCACTGTTGGTTGTCTACACTTAAATCTCTACACTGTGTCAAGGTTGTGATCATTTAGAGATTTTCTTATTATATGCTATTATTTCTTTTCATTGTATGCTTTTCTAGAGTTTTTTAGTCCCTGTAGTGAAGTATCCATATTCCACGATCTGGCAATACAGGCATTTGGTTTTTTTATTTGTCGATCATAAACTATGTTGTCGCTATGTTTTTATCAACGATCTCTTAACGTAATATGTAACGCCTTCTAGGCTTTTCGAAGTTATACATATGCAATGAGAATGTATTCTTAAGTCTTAACTCTCTAAAAAAAATCTAAATGTTCATATCTTAAAACTAATCCCATTAATCCTATATTATTGACATTTTTTAAGCAACTCTATTTAAAGATTGAAGGATATCAAAACAAATTAAGTGTCGTAAGATTTATTGCATAATCGAGTAAAAAAATATCGTAAAAGTGTACAGAACAAATAGTAAAAAATAATTTTTTACTAACTATATTTACCTTTATTTTGATGAAAGTTGACAATGTTGTAATCTTAAATTATATAAAAAAAAACATTAATATGATGGCAGAGCAGTATAATAAATGAAAATATTTTACTAGTTTACTTATTAATTATGAAAAAAGCTTAGATATTATAGTGGTATATCTAAACTAATAATTTTGACTTCATCGATGAATGATTATACAATACAAAAAAATTATTTTTTGAAAATCCCGAAGGGGGCACAAAAACGCGCTTATTGATCCTCTTTCTTTGTCTAATAAAATTCGAGCCTCTAAATGTATATTTTTATTTTTAAGTGAGAACTCAAGTTGTAGGTCCATCGCTTTCCAATTGATAAGTTTCAAACGTAAATATAGACATAATATAGACTATTTTTACGTAATATTTTTTTTTAATGGGAAGCAATTATATTTCACGAAGAATAGGGCTGAGATTTCGCGTCCTCAGGCACGGCGGAATGATAAATAGCGTAGCCACTTTTATAATGTGTAATATTGATCAATCACTTTGTCAGCTGAAATTGAAACATGTCACATATTTTTATTTGAATCATTTTTTTAGAATTTTTTGCGAAGCGAGAAAACATAATAACAACGCTATTGTAAATTTATACAATAATCATATTATAAAAAAAGTGGCATTCGGGGAAATATTTTTACCACTTGTCATTTCGCTGTGCCTGAGCGCATGAAATCTCAGCCCTGTCTTTCGTGAAATGTAATTGTTTCCCTTTTAAAAATTATTATAGTTTCAACATTCTTGTTTTAGAATTTTCGTCTTGAAATATTCTACAGAATCTACTATTAAGATATACGATATTTTTAAGGTAGTTTTAAGATATCCTGTATTTTTAAAAAAATTTTATCATCTACTGTTTATATTTAGGAATTTCGAAATATTTTTTTAGCCAAATTAAAACTTATTATTTATAAATTATATTATAATTTATAAATAATAAAGCCTGCGGCTTTTTTTCCTGCTGGATTGCTAGATAGATTGCGTACTTGCTACTGTATGGGTAGTATTACTGGTAGTGCTGCTGACTGTGTTGCTGGCTTGGCTTCAGACGATACGGGCTTTTGTATTGGCTCATATTTCGTGTATGAGCTGTCAACTCATAAATAAATATGGAACAGGCCGTTGCTACTGCAATACAACATCGAAAAAACAATTGCATTATTTTTAATATTAATAAAATACAACGAAAGCGACATCATCGACGTTAGTAGAGTCAATTACATCAAACGTCAGAATACGTCAAACTTTTTTTATTTAACCTAATCCTAATCAAGCTGTACTTTGATTGGCTGTCGCAATGAGCCAGGACAAAACCATTCAAGAAAAATAGCACGTTCTATCATGGAAATCTAGCAGATCTGTCAGTAGCATGACAAACATACAATTTCTAGCACAATTGCCTACACGATAGCAAGCACATATAAGCCAGCTAGCAATCCAGGAAAAAAAGCATCGTGTGCCGCAGGCGAATATGAATTTAGACGTTGGAAAGAGAAAAAAAACCAGAAAAACTCGAAAGTGCATAAAATATAAAGTAAAATAAATGAATTTATGTGTTATATTAAAAATTATGTTTTACTACCCAAGAAATATTAATAGAAATAATTTAGAAATTAATAGAGCGCAATATAAAGCGCAAAAAAATTATGTATAGCTATAAATGATCTACATAATAGTATTTACTATTATATAATTTTTTTTAAGTTATATAAGTTTTTATTTTCCATTTATGAGACAATTATGCAATATTATGCAAACAATATTATGCAAGTAATAAATCATAACATTATGAATGGAAACTTATTAGTGAATATGTAATAAATCATCGTTTAGCATCGCATAGTTAACTCTCACTTATACTTGACGACGAAGTATCTTAATAAAGTCTTAATATTTTCCATATTTAGACTTTGAATTGTAATATCTCTACTCATAGGGTACGTACAAAAAAAATGAAAACACTTTTCTGATGCAAATTTACCTCGAACTATCGCGCGTCAATGAGACCTGGTCGGTCTCGCGCTATTATACTCGACGCATTATAAAAACACTATGCCCCTTGATGTCTCGACATTAGTTTGATTACTACATATAAATTTCTAATGTAATCATTATCAATATTATTATAGATACAATGCATTAGTAAAATATTACATAACCGAAATTGCATTTTTAAAATTTTTTATTTATCATTATAAATATTTTAATTAAAAATTAAATAACTCTTTTTTACACGGGTTATATATCTTTTATAATTACTTAAATAATACAGATAATTGTTATGAACTCGAAAAAGAATTCATTTAAAAATATGTTTTTATAAATTATTATAATTTGTTTCAAGTGAACTCAAAATATCTAAAAATTATAATTCATTTTTAGCAGTTCAATCACAAATATCTAACTGTTATTAATAACATAACGTAAAAAGGTCTAATGATGTAAGATTTGTTCATTGGCAAATATAATTACGGCATTGTTGAACGCCTTAATTATATTTGCTATGCGGCTTTCGCAAGCAAGAAAAACTTCAAAGTTGTAAACAAGATAGTTTTATGATAAATTATCAAATATATTTAATAAATATATCACAGAAGTACTTTTTAATAACTTTAATGTTCAATATGTTTGATTTTATATACAATTTTATGTATATAAAACTTAATATAACACAACATAATTTACTTTAATTTTTTATTAGAGAATAAATAAATAGATAGATAGATAATAAATAGATAGATAAGAATAATTAAAGATTGTAATTTTACAATATTTCTTTTATAAAACTTCATTTATATACATACATTTTTTGAATAATTAATGATTATTAATAAAAAATAGTATCACTTTACTAAATAAAATATATATCAGACTTATAATATCTTTTTTAATTCAAGCTTCTTTCTGCTTGATTAATTCTCCTGGCCCCTCACCACAGCCCCTCACCATATTGAATTATGATGTCAGAAGAGATGCGAGAATGACACGTTAATTTTGCGTCCGTGTCATTTGCAAATAAATATAAATTTGGATAAAATAACGTGTTACATTATTTTAATACACTTCTAAAATCGGACGAATGCTATCCTTGATCATTATTGATCAAGATTAGCAATTTGGTGATTAAGATTAACATTAACGGAATTGCAAACCTTGTTCAATAAAGATCAAGAATAGCATTCGTCCGATTTTAGAGGTATATTAAAGTAATGTAACGCGTTATTTTATCCAAATTTATATTTATTTGCAAATGGCACGGGCGCAAAATCAGCGTGCCATTCTCGCCTCTGACGTCGTAATTCATTGAAATGTTTATCATTAGTATGTGTCAATTTTATATCAAGTATCAAAATTTATTCACAAATTTCGTAATAAAAATGTAATTTATAAAAGAACATCATTAACGTGAAAAAAAGCAAGATACAAAAGTAAAAATACAAAAGCTCGTATTTACAACGCGCTTATATAGATGTTAACTTTTTTGTCGTTCTATCTTTATCATTCAGTACACGTAAAACAAGGATAAAATGACAAAAAAAGCGCATTAACAACTTTATAAGCGTTCTGAATACGAACCAAAAGGGATAAGTAATGAAAAAGTAATACTGTAATGGAAAAATATAAAAATACATGTATTTTCTTACCTGATAGTGAGCAATAATTGTTGATCGAATGAATTTCCGTAATCGACTGCTAATGCATCACGTACGATGAATGCTTTTATAGCAATGTTTGTTCTATAGCACATGAAGTTGTGGTTAAACATACATTGTACATATGTATTAATGTCGATGCATCATTCGAATTAATCTGTTTATCCCTTCCGGCTTTTTATAAACTAAGAGGGTTCAATGACGATAGTCTTTTTCAATATTATAATACAGGAATTCCAGTGTGTCCTACTGTGAGAATAAATAGTGTACTTATATCATAAATCTATTCGATCCCGAGAAGAGGGAAAACTCGTTTTTAATTATCAATACGAGGATCGTGTTTAATTTATTGAAATTTATTCGATAAGTGTACGCGATTTCTCAAACCGCAATGTCCTTCGATTTGTTCGACTTCTCTTCCAAAAATCCGATCTGCATTTCTTAACAATCAAATTTTTTTTAAACTTACTGTTTTACAATTATTCATAAATGATGCGAGTATTTCTGTATTGTTAGTCACTCGATCTGTGTTTCGATTTACAAGCGGAAGGGGGGAGAAGGACAATTTTCAATTTCCAATACCTCTTATAAAAAGATTGAAATTCGTACAAGAGATTTCGATGACTGAATTGTTTGAATAAATTCGAGAAACGTTCTAACACTTAAAATTTATACATTTAATACAGCAAAAACGGTATTCATATCTTAATTTATATCTTTTAGAAGATTATTAGGCCAGAAAAAATTGTTAATTTATAAAGCCATAACTTATAAAATAAGGTAAATTTATCAATTGAGAACTTTGTCTGCAGAGACTTAAAGTTCATCAGTAGTCGTCGCTGCAGGTTCAAACATATAGTTATACATTACCCATAATTTTTTCGATTACTCTTCTGTTAGTTATTACTTCTGTTACTCGTTACCCATTATTTTTTGTTATTTTAGTTAATTTTTGTTGCTCAACCAGGTTTTACGCGGCTATTACGCATTATTACGTAGATTTGAGATCATGGAAAATTAAAGAAAGTGATTTAAATTTGTTATTTGTACTTACTTTACTTGTACTTACATAGTGAATTTTATTTATAAAAAGTTTAAAGTTTTAAAATCCAATTTTACTGATTTTTACACACTGTTCTGGACAGCATATTCACGCAAAAAAACTCGATTTAGGTCATTATTATGATGTCAAGTAATATTAATTAATCATTTTTAAAAAGAAATAAGTTATATATTCGTATTGCTGTATATTAGTTCTAAATAAGTAGATTTCTTCGACAATATAAAGATGTGTACAGATTTAAATGTGTTAAAGATCTCTTCTTTATCTTTCCCTAAAGATAAAGATAAACTATTCATGAATTCCCATTACTTTTAACTTTTTTTCAATAATTACTAAAATACGTGTCAAAAAATTTTCTTTTAATTATTCTGCTTTACATATCTTATTTTCTTTTTAATTATTTTGCTTTACATAAATAATAATATTTATGTATTCTACTTTACGAAACAAATAAAAAGATGTAAATGTATGTAATTAAAGACTTAATTTACAATTCTACGTTCTCAGTGAGAAGGAATTTAATTATGCGCTTGGTCATCTCTTGAAGCTATTTAATTAGCTAGATAAACGGAAAAGTGTACTTACAAAGTATATTTTACTAATATATTCAGAGTGAGTAGTACGGGAAAACATTAACTTATTCTGACGTAAAGGCAATTTTCAATCTCATATTTCCAATGAAAATAGACGTAATAATCATCTGATCACCTGATCGAATAAACTCCGAAGCTGTTTAATTAATCAGACGAAAAAGAAATTTCCGTATCTCCAGGTTTACTTCAATTTCATCAATTTATATCATTCAACGTGTAAGCGAGTCGCAGCATAAAGAAAGATTAACTTGTTTCGATCTATGATATAGTGAAAGGAAATCTTTCGCTTTTGACGTCATAAGTTAATATGTTGTACTGAGGAGCAAAGATGTCTTAAGCGTTCTCAAGAAAAGAAAAAAAAAGAAGAAGAAAATACCAGTTTACGAATGTTGAATAATGAATCTATTACGATTCGCATATTTAGACGAATAATTCGATTCACGATATCGAATGATATTTATCAGACGATTTAAAACTTGTAATCCGGAAAGAAATTTTTCTGTATTAATAATAATTATTCTGTGTATTAATAATAATAACTGTAATTACATTGTCTAACAAAATCTGACATTTTTTGTGACACAAGTGTGAATAGGCATTTTCAACGTATTTTTGTCTGCTAAACACGAATCTGTTATCTAAATTTGATTATCACGTCACGATTTTAAGAAAAATAGCATCAAAGAGACCAAAAAAGACAATATCAAAGATTCTTTTGACATAATAGCATCAATATTAAATTTTTTTCCAAATTTTGTTAATGCCATTCAAAAGTATCAACTTTTAGCTTTAAAATGCATTTTGTCTCGTTTCAATATAATTTTTCCTTTTCGAAATATAATAATTTGAAAATAGTTATTTTTCCTATACAGTGAAAATACATGTAAAAGATATTTTATTCTATCTTAGTATTGTATTATGTGGAGGTAA
>VBVR01005272.1:0-12471 GCA_011638315.1 Tetramorium parvispinum | reverse complement strand
GGATTGCAAAATGGTAGAGGACTTTTCGACTCGGTTTCGCCCGCTCTACCTGCTCACGAGAGTTGTCGCGCCAATTACAGGACACCCTGTATATCTTTTATGGAAGAAAAATACTTCTGATAACTGAATGAAAACTTTAAGGTCATCATTTCTTTAAATTATCAAAATTTGCATTCAGACGCTAAAGTATGTTAGATTTATTGTTATGTTGAACAAAACAGAAACGTTTCTAAAGAATATATTATTCCATTGTTATATCTAACAATAAGTTTGTAAATCGTGTACCCAACGATTTTCCATTATAATTATATCGAGATTTGAAGTTTATACATATAATGTTAATAGAATATAAGTTATATTTATTATTTTATACAAGTTAATAGAATGTTTTCTCATTTAATATAATATGTGCTTTTCGATTATTACTATTCTCGAGTTTCTTTCTTATAGGTAAAATTTTGTAGTATTTCGACTACTACAATTTTTTTTGTCGCTTAATTAGTACACCTGTTTTTTACATTATTAATAGATCAAGAAATGTAACGTTTTAATACAACATAAAAGCGTTTTAAAGCAGTTCACAGATTTACGATTCAAAGATTGACTGTAACAAAAGTGATTTTTACCTGGTGCCCCGTCCTTGTCGAACCCGCTTAGTCCATACGGCAGATAATTTTGCATTATTTCAGGCATATCCCAATTACTCAAATTATCAGCGTCCCACTGTTTTCGCCATTCCATTGACTGTGAACAAGTATTTTCCGTAAACATGTTTATTGTTATTTTATTAAATGATAAAAAGAAGATAATGCTTTGCATCGTAATAAAAATTATCAAAATTAGATAACACTGATAAATAAATATTAAACATATATGTTTAATATTTTTACTGTTTTATATAATTTATGTAATAACATCAATATATATCTGTGCCGTCATTTTTATTTTTATCAGATTTTAATCAATCTTAAAATTAAAAGATTTCTCTACCATTCTTATTTTTTGCACAACAGTGTGAAATTAAATAAATGTAACATAATATATTTGTATTACAATATGAATAAAATATTTCCGTATGAAATCTTTCTTTATAAAGATTATGCATTCATGTTGTTGTGAAAGTTAAATTTTTCTCGTGAGAAAATGATAATAGACTAATCAGAAGTTAAATATGTCAACTAGTTATTCAACTAGCTGAACTTATTTAAAAAAATGATATATGACAGAAAATGAGTCATATTACATTTTTAATAAAACAATGAAATTTTATAAAATATAACAATATATTATTAAAAATATTTAGATTATTGTAGCATAAATAAACTATATAAGTGAAATACATTTAAAATTTACATAAAATTATATTAGTATAATTTAGTATAAGATTAGTATAAAATTATTAAATTTATTACATACGTATATATTGTAAAATATTATATATTTGCTTAACTCAAATATTATGCTTGTGTCGGAAACTCATAATAATCTTATTGTTCGGTATTATTTTAACGTTCCGTATGTGTAATATCTGTGTAAAATAATTCGATTTGTAAGCTTGTAAGTATATTACGGTATAGCACGTGCCGTTGAAACGACTTCAGTCAGTCAATGTTCAAAGACATGCTGGTGAAAGAAATATTTCTCACAATTTACAGGATAACGATTTCAGGAATAACAGGGTTTCACGCGGAATAGAAAGTGAAAAAGGGTAATTTCCTGAAGAAATTACTTCAGAAGATACTTAGCCGCATTATAAATCCCCGGTTTTCAATCATCGTGAAACTTCTCGGCACGAGAATACGGATGGTGACTTCGCGAACGTGCTTCGGAGAATCGGCACATTACTTTCGAGCTGCAAAATGGCACGTACAGAGAACAACTTTCTATTTCATATAAAACATCTTCGAGAACAAAAAAAAAACGGAACTGTCGACGGCAAATCATAAGCCTCAACATCCGATACGAACCCGGAAGGGTACTTTCCTTACTTTATTCGCACGAAAATTAACTACGATTACTTTGATTGACGTTAACAAATTATTCGGTCGTCACTTTACGTAAGAAGAGACGATTAATCTTCAAAATTTATCGTCTTTACATTAATAAATATTATATTGCAAAACGTATTAAATTTATTATACACATATATGAAACAGATATGTTTAATATTCATTAATTCTATTGTTATTAAATCGAAGGATCTTAGTAAATAGAATTCGAAATTGATATTTGTCTACATGTCTCTGTTTAATTTATAAACGCTCTCGAAATGACGTACATATCTATTGTCGGACAAAGCTGGGTTAAGTAAGATGACATTCATTTTGACATTCTCTGACTGGCATTCAATTTCAATCAATAAATAGATCTTGCTCATGAAAATAGATGAGGATTTCTTATCAAGACACGACAAAAGAAGTTAGTTCTCAGGATGCAGCGAACTGTGACGCGATTCGATATAAGTTTACGCCTGCCGCGTTAATATTTAATGACTCGCGAGTAATTCACGTGGCAGAGAAATTTAAAAGGCTCGGTGACCATATCCGGAACGTGTTTCACCAGACTTTCTCAATTGGATTCGCTTGCGTTTCGTATAATGTGAATAGTAGGTCTAATCTGAAGGAACAGAGGTCGAATACGTAATCGACGTAGTGAAGATCGTGTAACATAAAGTACACACATGCGCATTTTATTTATTATTATTTAAATGAAATGTGAGAACATGGGAATATAATTGGATATTGGCAATTGCGATCTTAAATCACTTCGTTGCTGCAAGATTACTTACTTCTCTCAGCATTTTTTCCGCCGCGGTAGGATCCCATTTTCTTGCTAAAGAAAATGAATAGAAACATTAATTAATTTAAACTCACGTTGTCAACAATATGTCATTTTTATCATTTTGGATTATCGGAAAAAAAATATTGCTCTATATGTATATCTATATGCAACAGTATAAAAAGAATGAGAGAGTATAATTTTTATTCGTATAATATAAACTCGCCGCGTTATTTAAGTAAATTATTAAGTAAAATTTTAATTATATAATTATGTAATTAATATTGTTTAAACATTAAGAAGTTTTCATTGGCAGCGTGTCTTTCAGCACTTTGCGTGACTCACACAATTCTGGAAACTTGCTAATGACCAATAATCTCGAGATTTCCGTAGTTCTGTTTCAAAACAAGTTTAATAATTGTGCTAAATACTATTTCGAAACACATTCGATGAAACGGACGAAATACAATAAACGTCAATTAATCTTTGCGTGAATATTCCTCGCGCACGATGCGCACGATTGCATTGTATATATACGTAATACAGGATAACACTTATCGAAATCACGGAGCATGCCTTAGATAGTATTAATTGTAGCCCGTCTTAGATAGTATTATCAGGGGATGAAAGGAGGGGATCATACCTCTCAGCCAGCGAAGCAGAAAGTAGTCATCGTGGTGTGGTTGTAGGATGTCTTGCACAGACCGCCGGAACTGCACAAAAAGAGAACAAAGAAAATTACAGACCTGTTAATTTTGTTAATTTTTTTACGCGTTTTATATTATAACATTATTATTGTAGAAACATTTGGTTGTGTTCAATTGCACGCGATTTTACAATTTAACAGTTAACATATACTTTAACTGGATTTATGAATCATGAAAAATGATAATGTATATATTCATGTATGTATATATTCATATGCATGCGCAGATCTGCAAACAGCAATTTTTTTTTACATTTTTTTACATTAAAACATAATGTGTTTATGCGTTAGAGTAAAAAATTTATACGTTTTTTATTTATATATTGTACATAATTATTCGATATCTTCCAGAAGCGGAATATCGACTTTGTTCATCTTGCTTTGTGTCAAGGACAAGATTTTCTTACAATTCTTAATTACACAATTGTTATAAATATACTGCCTGTATAGACGTAGCAAAAATGTGCAAGCACGTTGTTACGAGACGTCACTACATTGTAGCAACGTGTTTGCCACATACGATGCTTTCAGGGAAGAAACTATGCTATTTTGTGTCGCGTTACATATAAATACAGAAGTTTCACTTCCTCGATTCTTGTGTAATTATCAATGTTGGCTCCGCAAGAGAGAAGGTCTATATCTTGTTACATTATTATTAAACTATAACTTAATCGAAGTGTCTTTCACTTAAACTGGAACTACTTTCACTGAAAACTGTAGGAAATTATGGAGAGCACAGTTTAATGGTAATATTCACTTCCCACAAATATTCTACATGTTAGTCATCTTCAAAAATATTGCATTTTTTTCATCAAATAATGTGAGACAAAATAGGTCAGCAAATTTATAGATATCAATTTTTTAAGAACAATTAAAATCAGTTAATTCACCCGTTCGTAGTTATGCATTTTACACATAATTACTTAGTGTGTGCATAATAATTTGTTTTTTCACAACTTCGCTGAATTTTTCGTATAATTTTAGTCTTCCTCTTATATACTGCTATATACTTATAATTTAAAAAGATTTCACGATATGCATTCTTGTTCTTGATTATAATTCATAAAAACTGCTTCATGACTTTGAGATGACAATTTGCTCACAATATAAAATAAATACAACGTATATGAAAGAAAATATTGCAGGGAGGCACTAAACAAAATTCGACAAGGCTTTATATTTTTCAGAGTAACATGAAATAAAGATTTCTAATAGAGATTTGATAGAGTTGTGCAAGATTAAACCATAGTATACACATCACATAGTAATAATTAAAATTCCTCTTAGAAATAGCTGAAGAGAAAAAATGATCTCACAATCAGTAATTATTCGATTAAAAAATCGTTTATTTATTTCGTCATCAATTATTTCTTCGCGAAACAGTTCATTGCATGCTGCACGAAATAACCGGTACAATACAGTATGGAAAAATACGGGGATTTCTTGCGTCATGAAACGATTATTATGATCTCATTTCTTAATAAATAAGAACAGAGAAAAAGGATACAGACAGAAGCGAGAGTAATCGAATTTACCATTTTTATATCATTCTCGTTAAATAAACCGGTTCCTCGTTTCAAAAACCTGGACTTATCTATATTTGTAATTCGGATAAACCTTTCTCTCTGCATGTGCATGTGTATGTGCATCAACAGGCAGTGTGTTTGTGTGTTTATCGGTTAAAGTTAATTGTATTGTTGTGTAGGTGCTCGATGATCGTAACGAGCAAACGGTTCTTTCTTTCTCGCCGTTTCGAACATAGCCCATGGCGCGTGAAATGCTAATCGAAAAGAATCGTAGACTCTAATCGGATCCTGTAGACATTATCAATAGTAGTCATTCTTTTCACTATTTTCTTTTTAAACCACAAAAAGTAATTCCAAAAAGATAAAGCTATCTAACTAAACTGTATTAGCTTTTTGATACGATTGAACACTAACGGCATTCGCAAGATTGTTTAGGAAGCATTCATTGAATATTTTAATGAAGATCGTGCATATTTGACCTCCGCCTTGACCAAATGCAGTGGAAATTCACTTATAACGGCACAATAATTGCAAAAAGCACAATATTTTTTTTAAGAATCGCCTTTTACACCGGGAATAAGTTCTTTGAAAATATAAGAAAATTAAAGATTTATCGTAAAGATCGTTTTTGAAAGTAAATTATGAAACAAACCATCGTTTGGAAAAAAACATCGTGAACAATTACGTAAAACATTGCAATTTTCTACAAGTTATAGAAAGTATCAATTGTAAAGCAACATTTTTTTATAGTCTATTATGATTGAAACGGAATAAACTTGTGTCTGTACTGAATAAAAATTATACATTTATGTAGTATTATGAATAGGCATTTTTGTAGTAAACATCATGCATGTAGTAAAAAGATCATGAATATTTTTTATGAAAAGATTTTAATTCGTTGCATTACAAATGATATAAACCAAGAAAAATGGTGTAGCGACGGGGTTTTACTGATTTTATCTGATTATATAAGAAACTTATGAAACAAACGTCTTTTCCATTTCAATTCGCGATACATTATACAGAAGTAATCCCAATACAAGCTATTTAGAAATACTTTTAATAGTTTTTAGAGATGTTATAAATCTAAATTTTGCTTCTTACATATGCGAAATAACAAAGTCAATGTTTCTTTTTATATTATAATTATAAAATTTTATTTATTTTTATGAATTATAACATTTAATATTTTTATTAATTATAATGTTTGCTTGATTAATTCTTCACAATTTCTATGAATGACCAAGATCTCAATTGTAAATATACTTCAGTAATCGCATGAAAGCGAGTATCATTTTTAAAACTATAAAATATTTACTGGATCTTTTCTTCGCCATAACCGTTTTCGCGCTTAGTCTACCTCGTACATCAAGCCAATGACTTTTATTGCAAATTTCTACTAACGTTTCCACGACATTTCGTACGATTGCTTCATCTGAACCGAGGAAAAGTCATTTTATGCGTGTACACACCGCGAGAGGCATTTTGCTTATTTTTGCATCCGATGTTGTAATTCAAGACGGTGGATTTATGTATGCAATGAGGACCCTTTTAAAGTGGGTCGCGAGATTTGCGTGTACCCGATTGTCCTCAGTTGCGGGACCGTGACAGTCTCCGGCTATAACAGATGAAAGTGTCACTACGTCGCCGCTGTCGGCGGTACGACGTTTTCCTCTCGGTCAAGAGGAAAAAAATTAACAGTTAATTTAATCGGTCATGGTTTAATTGGTGTCAGACGAGTAAAATAAAAACTTAGACAAGTTAGTAAATCTTTTCAATGCATGTGTCATGTACAAAGTATTCTATCTTTTTCATGACTGATTTATTGATTACACGATCAAATTCTTAACATTAAAATATGAAAAAAGCGCAGTAAATTTAGAAAGAGGTTGGTCAAATCTGATGAATCAGGTTTTTTCTATGTTTTTTGTTTATGAATTTTTTATCGATATAAAAAAAAGATTAGTATTGAAACAAGATCGAACCGAAACTGTGATTATTTTCTTACGATCGGTACAATCGGAAAATACCATCGCGGAAACTGCCATCGCCGATTTCTTCGCAATCCACTGGTTGAAATAAGTGCTCAGCTGCTTATTACCCGTTCTAGATATCAGAGGTGAGTGATCATCAGATTGTGAGAGGAATAAAACGATCACTTTACGCGCATTGAAGTCGCCGTATAACGTATAATGAAATTTTTAACTTTTGAGAAATCGCGTCGGTAAATGTGAATTAACTTGTTTCTCGTAAAAAACATTTATTTCCAAATTACTGCATATAATTTGTTTCAAGGATATTGGCTCGATATTCTTTAGCAGCCTTTTAACCTAAGGTTTAAACCTAAGGATTTCAATGCGAATCGTATAATTGAAAGTCTAAAATTCCCGTATTTATATGGCACTTTAATTAATAAAATTTTTAAGTAATATGATGTTTTTTAATTAAATATATGTTTCTCTTTTTAAAATTTTAGGCAGAGACAAACGCAGACTGGTAAAAATACCTTTATTACAGTAAAAAAAAAGAAATAATTGTTTGCTTTGTTTAGTTCCTCATCTTCGTGATTTTCTGGTCACAATTTTTACTTCATTTTCATTAAGTAAAGATTATTTTTAATTTTCGCTTTTCTGTTTGATCGAAAAGAAAAAAATAGACATAACATTTAAAGAAAATTGATTATACATAAACAATTGTATTTATTACATATCCAACTGATATCAGTATGAATGTCAGTTTAAATAATTATATTTATGCGCATGCTTTTCAACATTGATTAAATTATCAACACGTCAATACGTAAAAACGTATTTATTTAACCCGATAACCCATTAATCTTTATTTAAGTTAGTATAAAAATTAATATGTGATGTTATTGTGATACTATTACATTGACGTATATTGAACCGTTTACATGACATTCTTATTGACTTGCTAATTATTTCCGAATGTCTCGAGCTAGCCTGAAAACGAACATTTGTTTGAAAATATAACCTTATTATTACCGTGTTAATTTAAAAAATAATGTGTAAATTAAACAAATAAGATAATGAAACTCATGAATAATACAATATTCGCATTTTATCGACACTATGCGATGTAATATGCATTTATTTTTATATTCTTTAAATATTGTAGTAATTTGATATTTATTTCTTTATTTGTTATGATAAAAAAATAAAATTTTAATAGTTTGATATATTTACTCGTTTCTCATTATCAGATACATAAAGAAATATTTCAAGTACAACAACATAAGAACACAAAACATTTTTATCTTTCAAACAACTCTGTCGTTTTCGTCAAAGGAAATTAAAAGCAATATCTTTGTTAATCTGCAAATATTAATTATACACACTGCAAATACACGGTTAACTCATTAAACTTTCGCAGTTTATTGGAATTTGAAAGATACTAACAATTGTTTAGATTTTAGCAGCACAGTTTTTGCAAAATGATAAAATATTATTTCAATTTATTGTTTTTATTAATGATCACGTGTGTGTGTGTGTGTGTGTGTGTGTGTGTGTGTATTATGTTTGCTGAAACAGATAATACTCATATCGTAATAAAATTAAACGGAACATATTTCATTCTGCGTACATGTTTTCTGTTAATAGTTACATTACATTAAAATTAATTTAATATAAATCTAAAAGATTTGAAAACTCATTTATTACACTTGCAAAAAATGAAAGATATCTTCCATTCTGAAGGAGCAGAGAAAGAAAAGAACAGAAAATTTGTAGCTTATTTCAATCAATCGTTTAGTATTTTTTATAAGAATATACTAAAAGGATATAAGGATTAAAAGAATATAATAAAAGAATATATGATAAAAGTGCGCTTGTATATTAACATTTTATTGATATTTCCGCGAGAGTAATAAGAAAGCGAAAAAGAGAAAGAATTTTTTAAATTTCTAAAATAAATTATGTCTCTGGACTTACCTTCATTAATGCAAATCGCTGATCATCCGCCAATTTCAACGACATTTTCGCTGTTCGTGCACTGTTAACAATGTGCTCTTGATAATTCTTCAGTTGAATCTTGCTAGCAGATGATTTCTCTCAATTTTTGGAACTGATCTCTTTATATCTATGGCTATAAGGTTAAAAGATATATATATATATATCTTTTAATCTTATAGCCTAGTTAGATTATATTGTGTGTATATATATATATATATATACACAATATAATCTAACAATAATGTCTCTAATTGCAAATTATCAAAATACGGAATATCTTCGCACGTGCATCTATTTCTCTGTATCTTCTATATATCTTATTGTTGTTCAAGTACATATATACGTGATGTTGATAAAAACTTACAGCATGACAAATTAAAGCATGATAGTATTCTTATTAGCGTAAAGTCATCCCACAAATCTTGAATCGATAAAGTATATATGATCGATTAAGATTAAAATTTAAGAAAACGCACGATTTTCGGTCACTTGTAATCGATAAATTATGGAAATTAATTCGCACGAATATTTTCATATCGTTAATTAGTTTTTCCTTTAGCGGGTTATATCATACGCGTATATTAAAATTTAGGATTATATCAACGTTTTAAGCAATAAGATATAAACATCTACGATTATTTCAATCATGATAAATTATTGGTAATCCATTGATCTTCCCAAGATGCATAACTCATTACAAAATTTACCTAATTCTTATCAGATTATATGGAGTATGTAAGATGCAACTTGTAATTCATTAATTATTATTATATTTAAGTATTTAAGTTATACAAAAGCTTATATTTCGTCGCGAATCAATTGTCACGCAATCTTCTTGTTACAATTTCCACTGATAGATAAATAAAATAACATTTATTATTCAATAAGTACACAGAAAAAAATATTAATTACAAATCAACAATAATATTCTCATATGTAAGCAAAAATATAAAATTTTCTTTAAAGATTTTGATAACCTTAAATAAACAATAACTTGCTCATATAAAGAAATTTTTTTATGTTTAAGATTATCAAAATCTTTAAAGAAGATTTATATTTTTGCTTATATGAGAATATTATTGTTGATTTGAAACTGATGTTTTTTTCTGTGAACCTTCTATTCTACATAGGTATTATTTTCTTTTTCATGTAAATATAAAATATAAACGAAATGACATAAATCGATTTGACATAATTTTAAAAGAGAAAAGAGAAACGTTCCAACTTTTATTTTCGTAATTATGTTTCGCAAGTATTTTTCTCGTGGATCTATCGAGTTACTGTTTACAGGCACGTTCTTCACGCTTACCGTCCCGATCCGGAGAAACAAACCGGTACAAAAGTGTATTTCCGGAAGGGAGAAATTGAAAAGTCAGAAGTGAGAAGTCGCGAACAGCCCTGGAAGATGTCGGGAATCGGTCGGTGTACTTATTCACGAACACGAAAACGGAGGGACGTGGACGCGGTCGGACTCGCGATCGCGACTGCTCAGCGTCGACTGCGCTCAGGTCGATAGGCGCAACAGGTATCTATCGCGCGACGACCGCAATTGCCCCGCGCGTATATACGTGCTTGCCTTCACTTGACGCTCACGAAGGTGAAATAGGTGTATCGACGTCACACACGGGGCGAATGGCATTGGAGGAATGATATCGGCGATGGCAGGTTTCCAAACGCGCTAGCCACCATCGCGGCCGCGGCCGCGGCGGAGCTGGTGCGGATCGAGCTTCGATCTCAAATTCTATCGGCCGGCTCTCGAAGCCGGTCACCGGTTGTCTTTCGACACAATTAGCTCCGAATTCATAGTCGTTTCTCAAATCTTAAGGATTTCTTCAATTAAGTACAGTTGATCTTGGCTGCTTTATATAATATACGGTTGACCATAATTTTCTAACGTATATTTCTAACGATAATCATAGTTAACATAATGATGGATATAGTTTAACTTAACTATATTCGAAAATTTTGATTGAGGTCAAAAGTGACTACATTTTTCGTCTTTCTCGCGCGCACGCCTTCTTTCTTTTTTAAATCATAGAATATAAAGCAACCAAGGTCAGGTCTACAATTTAAAAAGACGATTAAAAAGAAGATTTAAGAAACGACTATGAATTCGGACCTTAGACCTTCACCATCACCACCACTACTAACCACCACCTAAGTGAAGTTCACGCGGTCAGCGCGACGATTCGAGCGGCGAGAGTAGCCGCGCCGTGTCCTACTCCCTCGATCCTAAACGATTGCGCCGAGGGTTATCGTAATGTTAATATATAATAATGTGCTTTTATCTACTAATAACTGCCGCACGAGTGCGGCGCGAGGTAACACAAATAATACAATGAATCAGCGTTTCCAGCTAACTGAGAAATTACGAGCGCCTTTGTGTCGGGATACACGCGCGCAGCTTGAGGATTTACCGCCTGCACTAAATGCAATTCAACTTAGGTCCCCGTTTATCTAAGATTAAAGTAATATGTGCAATCTTGTGTCGCAAGTTCACAGGTTTATTACGTGCGATTATTTTTGGCGCACACCCGACACACTCGGGAATGCAGATTTTACAATCTCACCGCTCTCGCCGAGAGGTCGCCGTGCGGCCGAAAGAGGAAAAAGAAAAATCGTGTTAAATATCCTTTCGACGCGTACTCGAAGAGAACTCGGGGAGAAATCGCAACATGACTTGGCTTCAAGGTCAGCTTAATGCTCAACCCGAGCGACGACGTAATCATCGCTCCCCATCTCTATATCCCTGTAATCATGTACGATTCTCTGTAAGACTCAGACCTGATCCAAGCCTATAAGCTTATAAGCGGAAATCTTCTCTACAATATCTCTAATCGGCTCTACAGACTGATTCACGTATGTACAGCTCTAGCACGCGCTTACCGTGACGTGAATTACGTCGCGAGTGAAACGAAACACCGTTGCGTTGCACTATTTCAGCGGCGACTGAACCCAAGTTTCACTCAACGCGGATGTTTACCAGAATCATCGTGATAAACAAAGAAAAATAATATTAATGTTGCGTGACTCACATTGATTAATCGGAAGAGCGATTATCTGTTGACAGTGTATTGGCGAAGCATTGTGTTAATATCACATATTTGCAAAAATTTCACACCGTCATAGGCATCTTAAAACACGGGGGACGGGGAACAGATATCACAAGCCAATATTGCAACAAGATTGCAATCTCCCTACAATGTAACTGCAAGTTTTGTGCTGTGTGGTAATTGCATCGTTCAATAAATTTCATTGCTTAACTTTCTTTTTTGTTAACATTAAAGAGACTGCACAATTCTCATTATTCTCTAAGGAGAGTTCGTTATACAGGGTGTCCCATAATTGGTGAGCCAATTCTCGTGAGCAGATAAAGCGGGCGAAATCGAGTCGAAAAGTCCTGTAGCATTTTGCAATTGTGGCAATAATTAACGAGATATTAATGATTAAAAATCGTCGTATTAGGCCGGCCCTCCGCCGAATACAAGCG
>VBVR01005271.1:2345-12474 GCA_011638315.1 Tetramorium parvispinum | reverse complement strand
GTTTTTGAACGCAGCCCCGTAATCAGGATCGTAGGACAAATTTCACGTAGGCGTAGTAATATTTTACAGTAACAAAAGAAGGCAATTTCACTTCAAGTTAGAGTGAATATTAACTTCACTTCAAAAACAAAAGTGAAATTTTTCGTCTTTTCTCTTAGAGTGAATGAATTCACTCCATTGGAGTGAATATTTACTCTAAATGGAGTGTATTGGCCAGTGACTCCATGATTAGAGTGAAAATTTCGCTCCAAAAATTTTAGAGAGTACGTGAAAGCGAAAAAAGATGTGTTTTTTGGAAAAAGTACTTAGACGATTCAAAAATGTTTAAGTATATAAAAAATACTATTAAAAAGAATATAAAGTTCTATTCGTGTATATTAGATATATTTTTAGAAGTAATATATCTCTCACAATTTTACATTCAATAAAAGAATAAAAGAATAAAAATTAGGTATATAAAATATTATACTAGGTTGGGTTAGAGACCCTATAATAAGAGACTGGCCTATAATAAAACCTATACTAAATCTGGGCAAAATTCTGAGAAAGAAGGATATAATATATTCACTACCACTTTCTTTAACCTAAAGTACCTCTAACCTCTTCTGATATTCATGTTTACCTATAACGATTTATATGATGCTGAAAAAAATTATATACATACAGAAAATAGATGGATGTGTAATACCATTTTGTAATAACTCAGCAGCCAAGGGATATATTATGAAAATATTTCCAAAAGATCCCATACGTCGAATTTTGTGGTTAAAAAATATTCCAAATAAAAATTGGACATTAACAAAGAATTCTCGTCTTGGCGAGGTTAGTAATTATAAGTAACTTTATTATAATAAAATAATTTTTCTAAAATGTTTATTGTTTATTTATTGCTAAAATATAATGTTTATATTAATAGTAAGGTTAGTGTAATTCGAATATGAGCGGGAGTTGCCCAGATCTAGAGAACCATTCAAAAGTGGCTATCTTGTGGCCAGTCTCTTATTACAGGGTTCTAGGTTGGACTTGTCGTTTTGCAAGCAAAAGATTGAACTGAAAATTTAGGGTGAGCGAGTCTGTGGTTTGAATGCAATTCTGTGACAATAGATATGACAGACTTATATATAATTATACACATAAATCATAAATTTCAACTTTTAAACTGAATTTCAAAACTTTATTTTTCCTAGCTAAAATGTATGAAAAAATATATTAAAAAACTTGTCGATTTCTTAAGGATACATTTGATCAAAATATATAGATAAATGCCATATAGATAACAATCTTCTGAGCCATAACTTCATGTAAAATTGGATCAAGATCGGTTAAACTATATAGAAGAAGTTTGCGATCAAAGAAGGCAAAAGTCAATCCATAAGAGCTTTGCTGGCTTTTGGCTCGCTCAATTGAATAAAAGTTTCCTAAAAAAGTGCAGTATCGTCATTACGATTGTTTCACATTAGTGTTAACGCTTCCTTCTCCTTTTTTTCTGTGTACATACGCATCCGCGCGCGCGCGCGCGCGCGTGTGTGTGTATGTGTGTGTGTATTGATTTTTAGGTATGCTTTCTTAAATAAGATTATATAGATTATGAGATAGATCAATACTTTTGAATTCATATATAGATTTTTATCTTTTTAAATAATTCTGAGTAATACTAAAGTACTGAATAATACTGAAAAGTACTATTTTATCATTTTAATAAACGTAGCTTTCATTTTTTTTTCAAAATGCACACCTTTTTTTGTTAAATGTTATAGTGATAAGATTGGAAGGAAAAATTAAAAAATAAACATAACTTTGCTTCTAATTTCAACGATTATGTTTTCTGTAACGTAACCGCGCAAAAGCAGCAACAGTTTAGTTGCGTCATTAATACAGATTATCCGGTCGAACGTCGCGATATATAGGAGTATACTGCGCGTATTCCTTGCGTATAGCATAAACTCGTAGCGGCTTTTACATGCACAGGTGAGGACAGGTGCTTTTCAGTCGGTCGCCTGACTGTGCGGTGATAGCATATACCTCGATCACTTCTCGAGCGCATTTAACTTGAATTTACATCGCGCGTCCAATCGTTTGTTTACGATGCGTGCATGCAAACATTTTGTATATTAAGCTCTAATCGTCATCACAGAGAATAGTGTTACCTCTCGTAAAAATATCTTCCTTTATCTTCTTCCTCTTGTCGCGTTTGGTTTTGACAATTTTCAGAGAGAAGCTTCTTCGAGATTATTCTCTTTTTTTAATATTACAATCTATTTCTAAGATTATGTGATTATTCGCAAGTGCAAGATACAGATGATATTTCGTGACGAAATGATTAACCTCGGACACGTTTGTCCAAGTAAATGCTACGAAAATCGATATAAGTGAATCAGATCTGGTAGCGAGACTTGTGCACGTGTAAATTTTATATAAATGTGGCATTATCGGACATTCCGTTAACTTCGCCTAACGGGTCACGACAATTGATCCCGATTGCATCGCGTTTTAATGACACGTATAATACTGCATCATGAAGATGACACAGTACAACAGCGGTGCCAGTAGCAGCAGCAGCAACAGTAGTGGTAGTGGCATTGGCCAGAACAACTTTAAAGATCGCGAAAATGAAGGAGCGCTGGAAGAGAAGCTTATGGTACATATCGTGACTCATTTGAAATTGATCGAATCGATCGCAGCACGAAAGTATTGTAACTGTCTTTTTAACAAATAACAACGACACGACTGAAATATATCAAACCTTTTTACGAGTTTATTTAAAGAAAAAAGATAGTCAACTCAGAGTTTTCTTAAACTCTACGTTATTTGCATAAGGTGTAAAATACACTTCAGTTTTAAAAATTTATTAAGTTTGCAGAGTAAAAGTTTTCTATCGATTGAATGCTGTACAAATTATTTCACAGTAAAACTCTTAGAGGAAAACTTTTTTGCACTTATCTTTACCTATAATAGAAAAGATATAAGATATGGAATATTATCAAACATTATTTAATAGTGAATCATTTAATGAAAATTGAAATATAATATTGGAGTGTAAAATACATCTTACGTGAATAATATTACATTATAATTAAATACAAAAATCACACGAGTGATTTGAATGTAAGTTTAAGAATTTTTCATAGAAATACATACACAACTGATAAAACTTGTAAAGAATGTTATATACATTTTCTAAGAAAATAAAATCTAACGTTTTGTATGAATCCTATATGTATGTTTGTTTGAAGATTTTTTAAAATATAAATATAAAGGCTCAGTTATTAACAAATAATCTAAATTATCAAGGGTCATGAACCAATACTGGATGTTCGTGTATGTTTTATTATAAATCAATATACAGGGTGTCCCAGCTCTAACAAACGAAACGACGAAAATCCTAATACTAAAATGTTAAGACTACAATAGTTTTTAAATGGGAAGGGTTTAAAGATAGCCAATCTGATTGTTAAAAATTCGCGGGCTCAGGTTTGTTACGTGGTGAAGATACCCCTAGAATTATTATTCAAATTGATTATTTGCTTATGACATACTTCATATGACAGATTTGACAGCTCGATGCGTTTTAAGATCAATATTCGGTAAAATAATTTGTACCGTTATTAATCATGCCCTTATTATCAGCATATACAGCAATTGAATTAAATAAATAAAATTATAAAAAGATAAATTTAAAAGTATTTACAGAATGTTAATATTTAAACATTAATATCTATAGGGGTACTTGCATTATGTACTCTCTAAAAGTGAATCAGTGAAACTCACTGTCAATCATCGATTAGACACTGATTGACAGTGAGTTTCACTAATTCACTTTTAGAGAGCAACAGAGCGTAACAGTAACCTGAACGCTCGAATTTTTGACAACCAGTTTGGCTATCTTTAAACACTTTCTATTTAAAAACTTGTAATCTCAACATTTTGGTATTAGGATTTTCGTCTCTAAATAACCTTAAGAATTTGCAGATGGTGCGTTAGGTCTGGGACACCTTGCAGATTATAAACGTTTCGGTCTACAGTTGAACCATCTTCAGTGTAAGACTTAATTGATTGATAATGCATCAATTTTAATTCGCAAAAACGTTGGTAGAGTGAAGATAATAAGCTGTAATATCAAATAATAAAATATATAATATTAGGCGATAACAATGTGAAATAGAAAATTATCAGATACTTACTTGATTTGTTGTAAATTTCTGACGGTCAAATACATGAGTTAAAATTTAAAATGATACATGAGAGACCGTGAACATGCTTATAAGCAAAAACTAAGAGAGAAGGCAGGGTAAAAAAAAAGGAAGAGGAAGAAATTATTTGGAAGGAAAGAGGTTTAAAACTGAAAGATAGTCAGTAGATAAAAATTGGGTGTCACTTTGTTTATTGAGACCAAATGCTTGCCGTTTGATATGTAGCATTTCTGAAATTAATCTCTTAGAGTAGGATGGCTCCTCATTCAATATTTTAACATTATCCCAATCATGGTTTTTATGATAGTTTTTGAATTATATATAACAATTATCTTATTATACAATTATTTAAATAATTTGTTATAACTAATTAAAAAATTATCATAAAAATGTGCTTATGTGACTCCTTATATACTTATGCTATGAATCAAATATTTAGCGAGCACTATTCATAATACGAACCAGTACAAGGACGTTTGTGAAAAAAGTCGAAAAAGGGTCGAAAAACTATCTTTTTCTTTAATTTTTTCTTGACAAATTAAAACTACTACAAAAAAAATGTTTCCGACATAATCTTCATGATTTTTCCCGTAGAATCGAATGACATTTTTAAATTTTACAAAAAACAATTAATAAAAAAATTGTGTAAACAATTTTTTATTAACAAACCAAACAAAAAAAAACCACATGATCCTTATTTTTACCTTATATTATGAATCTAATAGCTTATAATTTGTTGCTATCTTAGCTGGCTATGGGCCTTAATGGGCTGATAAATACATTATTTTTTAAATAAATGATGTAAATGAAACTGAAACGGTCGAACATGCAAATAAATTTTTACGAAAATAAATTATACAATTATAAAAAGTTAATTATTTTAATATCCGTTTTAGATCTATAAGATTCAACTTATACATGTATGAGGATTTTAAAAGTAATATTCATGGAATAAGAAACTTAGCGAAAAATGTATCAATGTCGGATTACTGCGTCAAATTCGAGTCTTAAATTCAAGATGGATAGAAGATTTTTAAATAACAATTTTTTCGTATCGTTATTAATGTATTTTGGAATTTTTTTGAAAATTCAAAAGATTCGTATTATTCTTCTTAATCGTAAAAAATTCACTTTCTTTCAACGTTATTTCTTTAAATAGTCTGTATACTTTTGACTTTTCATTATAGGTCGCTGTTCGTATTCGACCCTTGGCTCCGAATGAAAGCGGTACCAGATCCTTACACGCCATTAACGATAAGGTAAATTTGCAATGTTAATTTATTTATTTGTTGATTTATTAAAATTGAAAAACCCACATATACACACGTTGTTGTCCATTATCCATAATTTAAATCGGATTCGCATAACTCATTTCATCAATAAATTCACAGATGGTAATGTTGGAAGATAGCGATAAGCAGAAACGCTCAATGCCGCGACAATATCTCTATGACATGGTTTTCGGTGAGACTTCAACACAGGTAAATTAATTATTCTTTCCAAGTCAGTTATTCAATCAATATCCTTTACTTCGGCATCTATACATGCCAAGAAACGGGACTTGATTTATATTTTAATCTTAACCTTACTCATTCCTTATATTTTACATTCATTCTTTCATTCTATATTATCCCAAATTCTGTTGTTTTCATTCCTTTACTCTATATAATTTTTCCTAATTCTCTAATCTGTCCTAGCTTTATCAACCATTCTCCTACAAACTCACATTTTCCTATAATGTTTCATATTGTAAGGAGGGCCGAGGGACACAAGGAAACTTCTCATTGTCAGTTTGTTTCACTCAATTTTATTCGTACGTCTATTCGAGCCGATCTCCCAAACAAGCTTGTCTGTCGTGCCTTCGTGCGTTCTTCTTGCTCTTCAAGAAATAATCGAAGATCTCGCGACTCGCATCACGCTGCTAATATTTTAATGGTGCGACTTTTTGAGATACCTCTTACAATTATACCTTATAATATTATCCCTACCTTTTATTATAAAAAGCGTATACCTTCTCCTCGTCTATTAATTACTTATAATATAATATTTATATACCACTTATAATAGAATGTATGTAGAATATGTTTATAACCACTTATAATAGAAGAATAATACTTATAATATTCTCCTCCTCCATATAATCGCATCTTAATCTCATCATAGCTTCAATTCCTATTCCATCTCTTACCTCTGTATCTTTATCTTATGCCTTTTATAATCTTATATGTGCTGGTTACGCCTTCCTTCTTACTGTTATATTTATCTTTGTGTGTAGTTATCTCTCCATATATCTTCTCTAATCTTATCCACCTATTTATCTTTTTCTTCTCCAATATCCCATGATTTCTTCCATCTATATTGTCGAAAACTGCCTTAAAATCTACAAACATCGCATCAAATTTGTTTTCCTCTTTCTTCTTTTTTCATTGTATGTGATTTAATATAAAAATATTTTTCAGCATCCCATGTCCATTTCCTAAAACTTCTTTGCTTTCTAGCAGAGAATTCCATTCTTTCTACTTCCTCTTCCAATTTCTTCCTTAACACTTTTGCATATATTTTGTATGCCATATACAAAAGAGATATTCCTTTGTAATTTTCTGCCTTTTTGATCTTCTTTTTATACAGGATATTTCAAAGCATTGGGTTCAACGCTCATGAGGAGATAGAAGGGATCGAAATAAACAAAAATGTTTTCTACTATTTTGCGATATTCGTAATAATTATCGAGATATTAAATGTTAAAGTGATACGAATGAGAGCGCGTGGAGAGAAGGACTGTTTATCTTGATCCCTTCTACTTCCTTACAAACATCTCAGTGCTTGATCCCAGTGTTTTGGGACACTCTGTATATTGAAAATATTACACTTGTTTTCCAATCCCTAGGTAAATTTCTTCTTTTCATACCTACTTTATTATCATTCCTTTTCCTATTGCTTATCCTCCGTATCTTCCATATAAATTCCATGCCTTCGCTTGGATTTTATCCATCCGTGCAGCTTTCCTCTTCCTCAATCTTGCCTCGCCATTATTATCCTCTTCTTATCATCCTCATTTTCGCTTTCCTATCTTCTTCCTTTTCTCCTCCCTGCGTTTTCCTTCTTCACCCTTCTCTTTTTTTCATTATCAACTCTTCCTTGATTAAACCTCTTGATTAACTGTTCTTTCTACCAAATATTATCTATGAATAATATTCTTTCCTTTAGATCCTTTATCCAGTTCTTATCCTTTTATCCAGTTCTTTCCTCCATCCTACCATTTCCCTACCTAATCTTTCTTCTTATCTCTTTCCTAATCTCTTCTTCATCTAACTCATGTAATCTCTCGCAATGTAATCTCTCTTCCTTTGCTTTCCTTTCTCCATCACCAATTTATCTTGTTTTTCATCTATAATTATCTCTCCTAATGTGTTTATCCTTCCTTTCTTTACTCATCCTATTTCGCTTTTTCCCATCTGTGTGACGAAAAATTAGGCCATTCGGAGGAGCTCCGCAACCGAGATTCAAACTCAGGATCCTTCGTTCCGAAAGGCTACATTCTCACTGTTAGGCCAAACGCTCCACTATTAAAGCTTAATTTCGTACGCCTTATCTCGAATGGCCTAATGGCCCTAAATATTTTACATCTCAGCCAGTTTGACAAATATATCCGTCCTCGAATGTTGCTAATAGCTCGTTTCTCTTCGAGTCTATCCTCTCGATTAGGCTGTTTTGCTGCTTGACATTCCCTAAAATGTCACCAGATTTCACCCTCCTTTTCCTAGGGCCTCTCCCTCAAGGATAGGTGAATCCAAACTCACTTTTCTATCCTTCTCCTGGGCCTTCTACCTAAGGGCAAGTGATTTCAATCCCACTTCTGAAGCTGTAAACGACGGAAAAATTAAGCACCGGGATCGGAATACGAACTCAGGATCTTTCGTTTCGAAAGACTAGCACTCCCATTGCTAGGTCAAACGCTCCACTATCAATGCTTATTTCCGTACGCCTTAACTCAAATGGCTTAACGGCCCTAAATATCTTAATCTCACAACGCTTCTTCTTTTTCTCTCTCACTTTTTTATTCGCTTACAATTCTTTTCACTTTTCCTTCTATTGCTTTCTTATCTCCTTATGCTTCTATTCGCTTCCTATTTTTCCTACCTTATATCAAATTTCTTAATTTCTTTCAATTTTACATCGTACGCAATTTTACCTCTCTACTTGCACACATCCCCTCTAACCAAGTCCTCCAAATCAGTTATTAAAATACACTCATCGGTAAAAAAACGGGCCACCTAATTTTACTCAAATTTTTTAACATCTTTCAATAACGAAACTCTGCAAAAACTCATTATATTGAGATGAAACGAAGCTCAAATTAAAGCTTAAATCTTCTGAACAATCAAAAGCTCAAATTAAAACTTAAATCTTCTGAACAATTAAAAAAAAACAAAATTAAGAGACAGTAGACATTTTACAAAATGGTGGACATTAAAGATAGTGTTTGAAAAATAGGAAAAAAATTTTTATTTAAAGTGTTGTGTCGCTCAGAGGAGTCAGCTCCCTGATAATGTATGAATTTTAATAAGTGTAAGATCCCTAGTAGCACATGTTGGTTTTTTATACGTTTCCTAAATGTTTCTAATATTTTAAATACGTTTAGAAAATGTATATAAAATGTATATAAACCATCACGTGCTACCTGGGATATTTAGGGCCGTTAAGCCATTCGAGTCAAGACGTACGGAAAAAAGCTATTTCTTAACAAATCGATATTTTGAACATTTTTCTACGATTTTTTGCTTGTTAAGAGGAAGATTTAAGCTTTATTTCATCTTAATAAAATGAGTTTTTGCAGAGTTATCGTTATTGAAAGATGTTAAAAAATTTGAATTAAATTAGGTGGCCCGAATTTTTTTATCAGTGAGTGTATGTATTTTCTGTTGCATACTTGATATATTTTTTATACTGATTTATTCAAAATACATTACTATATTACAGGAAGAAATCTATGAAGGTACAACGAAAAATTTAGTGCAGGACGTTCTCAATGGTTACAATGCAACTGTATTTGCATATGGTGCAACAGGCTCAGGAAAAACACATACGATGGTTGGAATGTCATCAAATCCTGGAATCATGGTGCGTGCTCTAAATGACATTTTCTTGGCGGCCAAAAAATTATCGGACGATACAGAATTTACTGTAAGTTCCTCGAAAAAAAAAATCTCTTTTCTATTATTTTTTTCTGACTTTTAGTTTACCGAGTGCGCTCGCACACACACGCACACGCACATACACTTGAAAGATATTGATTTGTTCACAAATGGCGCCACTTTCAAGAAATCTTCTAATCATTATTTTTCTTATTGTTAAATGGAAATTGATTTTTTTAAAATAAAAATTGCAAGTCTCATCGAGACAAAGCCAAACATATATACTTTGACATATTTTCTGCGACACCCTGTACACACACACACACACACACACACACACGCACGCACGCACGCGCGCGCGCGCGCGCGTGTGTGTGTGTGTACATTTAGAGACGAAAAGTTTAATACTAAAAAAAATGTTGAGACTACAATAGTTTTTGAATAGGAAGTGCTTAAAGATAGTCAATCTGGTTGTTAAAAATTCGCACGCTCAAGGATGTTACATAGTAAAGATACCCGTAGATATTAATGTTTAAATATTAATATTTTGCTTATATTTTTAAATTTATCTCTTTATAACTTCTCTTATTTACTTAATTTAATTCTTTTGTATGTTGATAATATTAACGGCACAAATTATGTTATCGAATATTGATCTTAAAACGCAGATTGCATCGAGCTATCAAATTTGTCACATGAAGTATGTCATAAGTAAATAACTAATTTGAATGATAACACAGGCACACAAAAAAAAGTGGTTTGGCCTGTATACTAGACTAGTGTATTCCTATGTATTTTGACCCG